>APFE031397122.1:159525-210888 GCA_000404065.3 Pinus taeda | reverse complement strand
TATTAAAAAAATATTTTTTTATATGAAATAGATATGCAATTTAAAAATCATATTTTTTTCCCGGCGGGTGATGGCACGTCGACGGAGGGTGAGCCACATGCCCAATATGTGCCGCCCCGTGACAATGCGATGGAGTAATGGAAAACAGCCGCCAAGGTTTAGCCCTTCGCAGGCCTTGTCCGGAGCATTCAATGTTGATCAGCGGAAGCAGATGGAAGGGCAAATCGCAGTTAATGCGAGACTGCAAAGCAGGAATAAGGAAGATTTTCATGATGCAGAGGGGCAATTGCAAGAGCATTGGAATGATCAGGCTAAGGGTACGCAGGCACGGCGGGTGGATGGTCATTCTACCACCCTGCCAAGCAGTCTTGGCTCCCTGTCGCAGTATTCCTGGCATTTCTCTTGGGTGGTTGGTGCTCATCGCAAGCACACAAGGTAAGGTGGATTCGAGGAGCGAATTTCATCCCTTTGGCAATTTCGACTCGAGGCAAATTGGTGTTGAGAAACGAAACTCCTCCCTCACGCCTGAGTGGGACTCGTTGAGCGACCCGCCCTGTGCATGGTCTTGCAATTCTCCTCAGGATCTCGGGGAATACAGAGGAGCTTCTATGGCAAGATTACGAGAGAGGCAATCGAGGAGAAGGGGGTCCAGGCGAGGTTCTTCCTCTCGCACACCGGCAGCGGATGAGCACCACCACTGCTGTTGTTGCTACTGCTACAGGCGAGCGAGGGCTACACCACTTCAAGTGGGGAAACTCGTGGAGATTGGCTACTCGGATGAAGGGAAGCCAGGTCTGCCTGCATTCGGCTCAGCTGTGTTCACCCTGGGCAGCTCAAAGGACAATGCAGGCATCAATGCCCATATATCAGTCCTCTTCACAAAAATTCCAGGAAGGAATGATTATGGAAAACCCCCAGGATTGGCGGAACCGCCTCCAGAAAGCACTGAGAGGGAGAACCCAATTCTGCAGCCACCAACTGAAGCGGGTACCTCTGGGAAGGAGCCCCTGCTCGACCCCTCGCACCCCCAGGTGCCGGAGCCTTAGGGAAAGGCTAAGGACCCATGGACAACAATGTGGGAAGGAATCCCCGAGGGCCACGGATGGTGCACCATCGTGGAGGAAAAGGAACCCCGCGACGAATGACATTCCGACGCAAGCTCCAGTCCAGGTCTCTCTCTCTTGGCTCGGGTTCTGGACTGAAGTCTCTGCGGGTATTTTGATTCTGGTCATCACTATCTTGCACTTGCAGTCTTTTACTTTGTCTTGTCTATGCTGGTCTAGCTTACTCTCAGTTTTTAACACTGTCATGTTCATTTCGGACCAATGTAACTCCTTTGTCGGTCCACAGTTAGGTTTGGAAGGAGGCTCCTGCGTGGGCAATCATGTTCTTGTTTAACTCTATGCGGCAATATGCCAGGCTATTTGTCAAAGTCATTCTGGTTTCTAACCATAGCAAGTTTTTGGAGGTTTTTTGAAAGTCTAGTAGATGCTGCCCCTGCGTGGGAGCTTTTTGGTTTTAAGCTAAGATATCCATGGCGCCAATGCTGGCTGTGGATGAACTGTTTTACTGATTGTAAATTTTACCTGTACATAATATAATAGACTAGATAGTATTTACCGAGAAAAAAAAAAATCATAATTTTTTGTTATATAAATAATTCATTTTATGTCTTATTGATAAGTAATAATTCAAATAAAATATTAATAACAAAAAAATATAATACTTGTAGGTTGAAGTGTAACCTCAAATCTTTTCATGGTATTAAAGCTTGGACCAAATATGTAATAATTCAAATAAAATATTAATAACAAAAAATATAATATTTGTAGGTTGAAGTGTAACATCAAATCTTTTCATGGTATCAAAACTTGGACCACATTCCATTCTCCAACTATCTCTGAGGGCTCCTACATATTGTTAAATTTTTATATGCCTAACATATTTTCACATCTAGAATCGAAGGCTAGTCTGGCTCCAAGATTTAGAGAGCCAAACACCTCTTCAAGTATCAGAGCTTGGACGAGAATCCATTCTCCAACTACTTGTTATGAAACCAGCTCAAGAAAAGATAGAAAAGATAGATCAACGACTTAGAATTCAGCCTCTTCAAGGGGGCAACTTCCTTTACATTACATAAATGAACAATTCTTGGATGATACAAATGAAAAGACCTCCTTTCTATATATAGGAGTCTAAGGGGTCATAACATAATCAGAGGCGACATAACAATAATAATGTAAGGGCACAATAATAATAATAGTGGGCTTCTATGGGGCACAATAGTAACAATATGGGCACTGCATGGGTACATTCAATATAATAGGTGGGTTGTAGTAATAACAATAAGGGGTTACACTAGTAGTATAGGGGCCTAACATGCCCCTCTCCTTCAAAAAGCGTTGTCCTCAACGCTTGAGTAGTTCTTGATGCTTCCGTATAAAATTCTTGTCCTCCCATGTGGAATCTCCAGCTGGTAAGTTCTTCTACTTGATGAGATACTCTGAAATTGATTTCGTAGCTGTCGGGTTCTTGTTTCTGTGATGGCTCCAGGTTCCAATATGATTTTTCCTTCCTCTTCAATTTTTGGAAATATTGTTTGAATTAGCATCTTTTGCAACTTTTGAATAAATGGACATACTTCTTTGACCTTCTTCCAATCATCCCTTGCTTCGTTTATCCAATTTGGTTGGATAATAGAAATAGCACAAAAGAATGCTTCCACATCCTCATCCTTGAAGAGTTGTCTCATTCGGTAAGGTCGTCGTTTTTTAAGTGCATGTAGTATTGCCAACATTTCCTTCTCATAAATAGCTTGCTTGATATGTAGCAGTAAAAGTACCCAATCACCTACATCAAAACATTTTTTACTACGATGTTGATCTACCTGTTGTTTCGTTTGATTTTGCACCGAAGTGGCATTATCCTTTAAAAGTTGGAGAACTTGTTGTTGATGCCCGATGTGATCTTTCACTGCTTGAACCTTTTTCTTCTTGATATGTCCTTCTATGTCTAGAGTTTGAGGAGTGATAATTTCTTCCAATCCTTTAAAAGATATAGTCGGATTCATTTCTTGATGCTCGATGTGATCTTCTATCTTGATAGTTTGAGGAGTGGTAATTTCGACCAATGAATTACAAGGTATGGTTGGATTCATTTCTTCTTTCTCGATATGGTCTTTCACTCCTTTCACCCTTTTCTTCTTGATATGTCCTTCTATCTCGATAATTTGAGGAGTGGTAATTCCTGCCAATGCTTTGCAAGATATGGTCTGATTCATTTCTTTTATCTCTGGGGTTGGATCCTGGCGTATATCCTCTTCTTTTGATGTTTCTTGATCCTTTTCTTCCTCCTCTTCATACTCTATGTAAAATAATTTCTTCTTAGCACACTTATGGCCTTTAGTGCATTTGCTATCACAATTGTAACAAAGCCCTTTTTCTCTTTTTTCTTCCAATTGTTGTAGTGTAACCCTTGTAGGTTGTGGAAGGTTGGGAGAAACAACACTTCCATCTTTATAGTTGTGAGGGGTATGCTTCCTGGTTTCCATAATTTTGCTTTCCACTATGTCACAAATCCTTTTTACTCTTTCCAATTGTTGTGGTGTTTCTCTAAAGAAGGTGTTGCTCTTTGTATCCTCATAATGTGTTATCATTTCCTCCGTGAAAATTGACCACGTAACAAGTTGTTTACGAGAACAAAGCCCTTTATACCATAAAAATTTATCTGGTTCTAAATATGAAGATGCAATACATACCTTTTGTAATAGTGGTACACCATGTAGAATAAAATATTGCTCCATCTGAAGTATCCAATTTACCGGATCCTTGCCATCAAACTTCCTCATATCGCCTTTTCTTGATTTTAGGAGCTTGATCTTGAAATGACTATAACTCTGTAATTTCGGTTCTTCCAGTTCTAAAATTGTTGCCTGCATTAGCCCTCTGTGTCCTCTTTCCAATGCCACCAGTTGTATCCAAATTGGATTCTCCAAGGAAGAGTTATGCCAAATCTCCCACGCTGATCGGATTATAGACTAGTTGAGTAGAGAAAACTTGTATAACGTGCCACATGTCACTGTTTCGACCTTTGGATCTGAAAAAAGTATACAAGAAACTATAGTCTGTCCTCGTTTTCTAACTTCTTACGAAATTTCAATCTGATGCTCAAAACAAAATTTATGACTATTTTCCCCAAGTCACCTATTTGGAATGTAATTCAGGAGTCTGCAAAAAGACCAACTTTCTCAGATCATATCTCCACAAATATTGCGCAAAAAGCTCTGAAATTCGGACCTGAGGTAGTGCGATTTCTTCTCAAATGGGTTTTTTTCGCTTCTGAAACATCGCAGAAAAATTTTTATAGCGAAAATGCCACGATGACCTATTTGGAGCAGTGAAACCCTAGAATCCAAAGCTCTGATACCAAATGTTATGAAACCAACTCACAAAAAGATAGAAAAGATAGATGAACACCTTAGAAATAAGCCTCTTCGAGGGGAAACCTCCTTTACATTACACAAATGAACAATTCCTTTGATGATTGCAAATGAAAGGCCTCCTTTCTATTATATAGGAGTCTAAGGGGTCATAATATAATCAGAGCCAACATAACAATAATAATGTAAGGGCACAATAATAACAATAGTGGGCTTCTATGGGGCACAATAGTAACAATATGGGCACTGCATGGGTACATCAATATCATAAGGGGGTTGTACAACAAAGGGTTGTGCTAGTAATATAGGGGCCTAACATTTTCCCACTTTTATAGGGTTTTTAAGTTAAAAGGAAAAAACAAAACAAAAACAAAAACAAAAAAAATCAAAAACAAAAAAAAAACAAAAAAAAAACTTTAAAAGGGAAAATCTTATATTTTTTAGCAATTATAAAGCTTTATTGATTTTAAATGTTCAAGATAGGTTATGAAGCAAGGATAAATCATTTTGACTATTTATCAAACTTTTATCACTTTTCATGCTCTTAAAAAATTATGAAAAGTGAAAATCATAGAGTCCTCTTTTAAGCCCTTTTCAAACTCTGTTAAAAATGAAAATATTGTCGAGTACTTGCTCTTTCAAACTCGTAAAAGTAAATGAACAATCATCTACTCAGTATAATTTTACCCCTTTTATGAACTGAGTTAGGACTATTTACGAAAAATGTATACGTTGATCAAACATGGTCAATAGAGTTCTCTCTTGTATTATTTTATCCTTTTTCGGACCTGAGGGACTAAAACTTATGAAAGAGAACCTAATGGAGTATACTTATGCTTTTCTTTTGACTCTCTAAAACCAAAAAATGTTGAGCTTTACTTTCTCCAAGCTTATTAAAATTTTACGATAAAAGAACTAAATGAGTTTCCTTTTTGTGTCTTTTTCAAGCTCTTTAAAATAAAACGACATCAAGTTACTCCTTTACTGGACTCATAAAAACTAAAAATATAGGACCCGTTAAGCATAACGGGACCAAACCATTCCCTTCTTAGGGTTCATTAAAAATACTTTGATGGACTAATTTGAAGGATGAGCTTACAATCCAACCATATGTTATCCTCCTCAAGCTTGTAAAAAATAAAGAGGTACTTTCCAGTAATGGTGGGGGGGAATTGGGAAAAGTTGTCCATTTTATATTTTCATTTCTAAAGGTAGCATGTCACTCTTGAACACGACACTATGTCACACTCATGTCCGGGTTGAGAAATCCATTTGTCATACAATTAATCAAACCTCATTGAAAGTATTCATGGTTTTCGGTATTATTGTTAAGTCAAATGTTTCCAAGTAAATTGTCATGGCATTATGTGTTTAAGAGAAGTTCAACCTCAGTTTAAGTTCCTTTTCAAATTCTATCCTTCAATCACGTTGGACATCCTTGAGTCAGTCCTTGCAAACTATTTTCAAAAATTGACATTGTGTTTCTTTTCATAGGCTTTCCTACGATGGATCGCTTCCTATCAACTTCAACTCATTATCTAGGAAGTTGATCCAGAAACCTTCAGCACCTTGAGACCTGCATGCCTTAATGGCAGTTTTCTCACCTTCGATGACAAGGTCTCATCACTTGCCTTCGATCAAATGATTCTATGAGTGTTCAACTTCAGGTCACCTATTCACACTTCATAGATTGTACTTGAAGTACCTTGAGAACCATTGTCATTATTGGTGGTTTCTCTCGCACTTATTAATGATTCACATCATTGACTGGTAATCAAGTGGTTTCTGTCATGTTTGATTTTGAAACATTCACTCGCATGGTTAGATTTATATTGTGGATCGAGAGATGGAGATCAAGACCCTGGATCTAGTTTCATTAATCCAAGTTGTGAGGAAATTTTATATTCATGATTATGTAGACCCATTTAAGCCAGATGGTTCCATGTTATGTCTACTATCTATATTATTTTGGTTTTTCCATGCTTGTTCATCGAGTTTGGTTTAGTCTGAGTATGGGAATGCATACCTCAACTATGATTATTGATATACATTTGCATCATAAACCTTGAATGTTCCCTGCAGGTTTCTAAACATTGCCTTTGATACGATCCTTGGAATGATAAAGTTCTTCAATATTTTAAAATTATTTTATAGACTTCACACTTTATGGGGCAATCTATTACATGTCAATTTGTCGCCATGACACTTGATCAGTTTATGGGTCTTTTTACCATTTGTGAACATGTTTGAATGAACTCCCTTAGAAGTTAAACAACCAAAAATATCTTGCAATAGATGAGAAATTTGGGGAAAATAGTTGTCACACCTTCTTAAGTTTCACATGCGCTGATTTTTCTAGATTTTCTCGCGCATTTGCTGGAATTAACTCTGATAACAATGCAGATATGCGCTCTATCTGCCACTATAAACCAGCGTAGGTGAATTCAAGAAAGTAAAATAAAAAGTACATTCTAGAAACATTGTTGGTTGAATATTTCCCAACTAAAAGCTTCCAAGTGATGACTATTCGAACTATAACCCTTAGATTATGCATCTTAATCCCTTTTCTCATGGAAACCTAATCCCTCAATTAAGAAGTCTCATCCTCCTCTTTTCGATCTGAAACTTCTTCCACTTGGCCTATAAAATGACTAAAGCGTAGAGGGATTCAGAAGGCCAGAACTTAGAGAAGATAAAATTATGATGTTGGTTTGAGATTGGAAATCTTGTCATTTAAGGAGGAGATTGAAGGCATTTGGGAGGGACCTCAAGGCATCAAGGCAAAGGTTGTAAGGGTCATCTTTATCTTTGATCAATACAAATGAACACTTTCTCCCATTGATTTGTCTTATTGGAATGATGAATGGTTTATAATTGTTTATAATGTTTATTAAGGCAATTCAATTCCTAATTTCCTTTATCATTAGGTTAAGTTTTTTTTGGATTATTATATCGCATGTGCTTTTGATCCTTTTATGGTCTATGATTGTAGGTCTTATCAAGCATTTAGGAGTTGTATCAAATCACAACAAGGGATCTTCATCGAGAATTTCGTGAAATAGGTAATAGGCTCATCCATTAGACTCAATTCTTATAATTCAAACAAGTCCAACATAGGGAAAGAGTTAGTTCAATTGTCTTGCTTGTTTCCATTTCTGTCAAGGATCTAGGGAGATCGCTCTTGTCTACAAGAGGGATTTGTCTAGTGTAACACCTATATCTCTACTCAATGATAATATCTGACCCAAACTTAGTCAATTTCTACCTTTTCTTGAGCCCCTATTTCCTTGCACAAATCCTGATGAATTGGGCCCTTATTTTTAGAATTTCCCTCCAATTAATTGCACAATTCCCAAGGTTGATCCTATAACTACATGCAACACTTGTGCTCTCAAGACTAGTCTACAAATGATGTTACACTACCTTGGAATATCCACCACAAATTGGGAACTCGAATTCTCTGCATGCACTAGCTATTTTTGGTTGATTGATTAGTTAACTGGATGATCACTGATTTAGACTGTTGTCCCACTGCACAACTAACCTCCAACTAGTTCTATTAACAATTAGAACTAGTTTAACTTAATATAAATGGAAATAGCCTAACTAAATTGCTATAAATTAGCAACCACATATGCATAACTAAACTCCAAGTGCTCTTACTCAAATTTACTGAGCTAATTGAGTGACAAGAGCCATGTCACCTAAATTAACTACCTCCAACTTCTCTGTTGATGTGGAAATTCTAATTTTCTTAATTTGACCAAGGAAAATTCAAATTGAGCCTTTATTTTTACACTTCTCAACACTCCTTCTTAGCAATAGAGGGATTTTCAACCACCCCTATCCTACACCTGTGGAATTCAACTTCCCTCTTGAGAAGGATTTTTTCAAGATGTGAGCATCTTGTTCCTTTGTCATAATGTATTTTAGTAGCATTATCCACCTCTACACACAATCCCGTAAATGATGATATTGGATATCTATATGATTGGATCAATCGTGAGATATTTTATTCTCAAAGAGCTTAATGCAACTCTAATTATCACAATAGATCATAGGTGGATCGATCTCCTGACCAAACAATACCACAGGTATCTTTCTCATCTAGATCACCTCACATGTTGCTTGACTTGTAGCCATGTATTATGCTTCTTTCAAGCTGAACACCACAGATATTTGCTTCTTTCTATACTAGGAAATTTTTGTGGACCCAACACCGAAAAATCCACCTTATGTACTCCCATTATACTCTTTCGGTCAAATGGACTCCCCGCCCAATCTGCATCTGTGAAGCCACACAACTTCACTCTCTCTATCTGTCTATACCATAATCCATATTGGGTAGTGCCTCTGAGGGACTGTAAAACATCCTTCACTTCCTTCTAATACAATTTTGTTAGCCTAACCATAGCTTGTCTCAACTGGCTGATTGCATAGCACATATCTAGTCAAGTGTTCACAAGCTACATTAGTGAACCCACTAGTTATCACCGTAAATAGTAGCATCAACCTCTTCACCTAAAGTGGCATTCCCCTTCCTCTAGTTGGTAGCTAGAGGTGTCTTCATGGGCTTACAACTCTCCATGTGCAACCTTTGTAGTATCTCAGTGGCATAATTTCCTTGAGACACAAATAATTCTCCATCACCTTGCCATACTTCTAGCTAGTGGGATCTAAAGCTTCCACTCAAGAGATTACTACATCACTTTCTCTTCATCAGACTTTACATCCCTTCACACAAAATTCGTTTTGACGAATGGTAATTAGACTCAGTAGTTGTGTGGATTTTTAGTGTAACCTACAAAAACTCCCAACTTTGTTGTCGGCTCAAGCTTCTTCCTCGAATATTTGGAGACACGACAGTAAATAAAGACTCCAAAATTTTTTAAATAAGACACATATACCTTTCTCCCCAAGAAACCCTCCTCTAATGTAATCATACCAACAATATGATGAGGACTTTGGTTCTGCAAGTATATTGTTGTGTGACATGCCTCTACACACAAATGTAGTGGCAGGCCTTGATCATGTAGCATAACTCTTGTAGCTCCCATAAAGTTATGGTTCTTCCTCTCCGCTACCCCATTCTATTGTGGCTTGTGGAGTGTTGTCATGTCTCTTCAAATTCCTTCTTTCACACATGAATCCTTGAAGTCATTCAAAACATACTCACCTCCATTGTCGCTCATGAGAGCCTTCACCTTCTTATCGGTCTCTTTCTCGACTAGTGCCTTGAATTCTATAAACTTTGAGAATGTCTCATCCTTCTTCCCCATAAAGATGATCTAACACTTTCTTGAGAAATCATAAATAAATATAGCATAGTACTTATGTCTGGCAGTGGATGCTATTGAGAATGGTCCACAAACATCAGAGTGGACTCTCCCCAAGACTACATGTGCTTTGATGTCTTGATCATCAAATGTGGATTTTACATATTTCCCCAAGGTACAACTCTTGCAAACATCCTATTGCTCAAGTGATCCTTTAGGGAGGCCAATGTTTATTTGTTGCATAATCTTCAAGGTTCCATGATGCAAATGGCCCAATCTCTCATGCTAGAGTTTAGCCACATCATGACTCTGTACTTTCTTTGTCTTACTGCTTAATGTAGCAGAATCTTCCACATCAAACCTATACAAGTTCTTCACATGAACCCCAATCTGCTTCACCCGCCCATTCGCTATGTGCCTCAGAAAGGATTTACCTTTAATTAAGATCACATAATAATGACAGTCTTCCAAAATTGTCACAGAGACGAGGTTCTTCTTTAGGCCTAGTATAAACATGACATCTTTGAGGCGAAGAGGAGATCCTGACTGTAACACCCTCCTCCCACATCTAACCAAGTAATTAGCCAACCGGGGTAAACATGTGACAAGTTTCTACTACGATTGTATTCAACCTCCTATGTGACCTTAAGGAAATGGAATTGATGGAAACACATCATAAAAACCTTCCACGTTAGCTACAAGACCCCTAAGAACCATCCCAACTCTCCTGGTAATCAACCCCTGTGTCCCACTAGGGTTTTAGACCTTTATATGCTCCCATGCTATGGGCTTGATAACATCCAAGGGGCTCTAGACACTCTCATGACAAGGCATTGCAGTGCCCAAGGACTATTTTTCTCATTTATGTGTGAGCATCCCTGAGATTTGAGCCACTTTTTCAAGACTAGAGCCCGGGTCACCGCCCATAATTGAATGACACCTTAAGAACAGAAATATAACAACAAAACAATGATGCAAATGAAAATACTTGAACAAGACATTAATTTGACTCCTACTAGCCATGACAGACATTTCATCAAACATATCAAGAATATGTAATCTGCAGGTGTAAATAACATATCTAAGCATAGGGGTCTCATACTCATCTGAGAATCGCTAAGAAGCATTGTTGCCTCAACACATTAGCTTCCATTTCATCCATTAGGTCATAAATACATGGTTCATTCATTTATAAGTAAAAACATGATGAGATCCATACACAGCTACTGTCATAAAACATATACATATCCAACGTAATAGAAACATAAATACCAAGGAAATCACAGCCATATGATCCACATATACACTAATAAATACTCAAAGAAATACAAGGAGAAATAACCTCATATTGATGATGAAAAATCCAAACCTGAGATGGGACTACCATGCTCCACCCGATCATAGAATGGTTGAGCCAAAACTCTCTTCAACGATTCATCCTCGTGCCATATTCCAAGCATGAATGTGGGATCTCATAAAACATATCAATCCAAAACCATCCAGGGCTTCCAAAGGCCAACCACCTCAACCCATCAAATAGTTATTCAACCTCACGGTCATACATCACAAAACCATCATTAGAATGGCCTCTATCCAAGCCTTCCAGGGCTCCAAATATTTTTTTCCAACCAAGGCTCTAGGACTAGTAACTCAACCGAAAACTTATACCAGGCTCCAGAGCGTTTGTCCAACCAAGGCTCCAGGACTAGTAACTCAACCCAAGTTGTTACAAGGCTCCAGAGCATTTGTCCAACTAAGGCTCCATGAACTAGTAACTCAACCCAAGCTAAGGAAACATGAGAACCAACCAAAACAAAACAAGGAAATAAAGCCACAATCACCATGGCTATCCAAAAATGGCAAGGCTAGGAAAATCCACTTTCAATCTAGCCTACCCTCCATGCCAATGACATATCATGACCAATAAACCACATGCATATGCCATGCATGCCAAAAATAGTGAGGAAACATACATGAAACTCGGTACTTGCAAGAAAAAACCGATGTAGTTGTTGATCCTGATGTCCTCTTGCACTTTCCTGCTCTTACTTTTCCTTCTTGCTCCAAAACTCCAAGTATTCCACACCCTCCAATAGTGCTCCAAGGAAACTCTAAGTGTCCAAGAGTGAGAGAGAGAATAGAGAGAGACCTCCAAAACTAAACTTACCAACCTTACACTGATCAAGCCTTCCCACTGATCCTCAAAATCCTTTTTATCAATGAGGCCTCTATTTGCTTCAATTTCCATTATTTTCCTTCAATTTCCTCCTCACATGCAACATGTGACCTTTCACCTTCCTTTTCTCCTAATTTCCATTATTTTCATAAATAAATGTCAATTAATGTCTCTTGCCTTTCCATATCCTTTGCCATTTCCTTTTCTAATTTCCTTAGCCATAATAAACCAAGTGAACACCCACTAGGATGTTTTTCCCACCATTCATCCTGGAATACGTGTCCCATGACCATGGTCTTATATATATATAATATCTATATATATATATATATATATATTAATATATATTATATATTTATTTTACATGAATTTTTACCAGGGATGTTACAGAACCCTCCCCCTTGGGGGAACACCATCCTTGGTGTTCAATGACACCTATAACCAACAAGACTGTTGAAAACAAAACATACTACCCATGGAGCTTTATAAAACAACTCGTTATAGTATTTACAATGACCATATGCTAAAACATGAAAAACATATCGTTTACAAGAGCTTTATAACACAACTCATTACGATATTTACAAAATAACCACACATACACATTTGCTTCACCCAGCAAATAATCATACTGTCTATGGGGCTTTATCAATCCAGCTCAATACAATATTTATAAAAATACACACAGATGCACATTTTCTCAACCAGCAAATAAAAGGATACGATGCTTGCATCCGCAACAAGAGAATCTAGAGGCTCACACCTCCACCCTCAAAGTAATACCAGGATTCACCTCCATCCTAAGAAGTCCATAATCCACTGCAAAACTTCAAAGTTGCATCAAATGTTTAGCGCTATAATCTTGCGTCGCTTGTCTTCTCATTGAACAGTTACCAACTCATTATTCCAAGGCACACTCCCAATGTGCACTTGATTCCATATGGAAATGTTAATGACCAAAAAAAATGTATCAACGGCCTTCCCTTCTCTGCTACATAGTCCCTTGAGCAATCCATTCACCCCCTTCTATGCAGTCACACACCTTCCAAGTTCCATTGGCAACCCATCCCAGGCAGTCCATCCCTTATCAAGGCTTCCTTGCATCGAAAGATGCAAAAACCAAGGCATATCCCCACCTCAAAACCATCATACTGGTCATAGCATGCTCATGGAAATCAATGGACACTATTTGGTACCAGTGTCCCACAATGGCCCTGCTCCTGAAGTTCTTTACTAGCATACTGCTGTTGGGACTCGCAATTGATCAGTTTTTGACCCTATCTTTTGCCGTATATTTACCCTTTTTGTAGTAATAAGCAAAAGCCTTTATTTCATAAGGATATATTAACCCCAAGGTATGGAGTGACCTTCCGCAAATCTGTATTTAATTGTTTACTTCATATTCGTAAGTATCTTTTCACTTATCTATGGAAATGCTGACTAGAATCGTTAAACAACTGTCATAAGCTTGCAGGAGTATAGTGAACAGTTGCTGCAACACGAAAACAGCAACTACGCAGTTGCTGCAACACGAGTAACAGCAACTGCGCAGCTGCCACAATATCAGCAACAGTAATTATCCAAAGCAGCTATTTTGTAGCCACGAACAACAGATGGCAGCTGTCCAAAAGATGATGACGTGGCATAATCAAGCGGAAGAATAGAGAAGGAGCATATAGTCAGCATGAACAGCATGGGGAAACAGCGAAGGAAATAGCAATCCCGAGAAGACAATCAGTTATTCACCGTGTACAGCCGAAGCTCCAGAAAAGGATGTATTATCATGTGGTTGTAACAGTATTCTAATTTGCTTATTTTTAAACACACAGTATTAACTGAAAAGCTGTAATATTCTATTGTAAGTAGATGCCTCCTCTATAAAGAGGAGACATCTACATGAAACGGGGGAGTCAGTCAGTCAGTCTGTAATCAAGTTTTGAAGAACATCAGCAAGTCTGAGTTCGATTGTACTCAATCTTTTTGGCATATGAATATAAACTGGTTCTGAGCACTTAAATCTGTTTCCTTCTTTTCGGGGAATCTTGTGAGAAGGACTGGGCCCACCTTCCTCACAAGATTCACCCATTTGTTTTCTTGTTGATTGTGTAGATGTATGGTAAGTTCTTCTTGGCACTCTGTCTGGATTTAACAGTATTACCTCTGGCATTCTTTGTTTTACAAGTACTCTGTTTCATTGCTTTTTGAGTTGGTTTCTCACCGGTGAATGAGAGTGCTATGTGCGTTAGTACTTCTGATAACAGAGGCAGGTGCTGGACGTCCCCATCAGGAGGATAGGGTCCTGGTCCTCTGACAGAAGGACATCCATTATTTCGTTTCTCAGATTTGTAATTCTAATTAGTTGTTTTCATTTTAAGGTATTGTAATGATAGAACATAAGAAGTACGTATGCTACAGCTTTTTGATGCTTTTTGGGTTTTAAGTACATACAGTACGCATTGCCTTTGAAATAAAAGGACTTTCCCTGGTCGATAATTAATGTGGCACTTGAATGTTAATTCACAACAATTCAACTAGCCAACACTTGCAAAACTTTCAAATCAGCTCGAGAACAACCATTAGTAGACCATCATGTTCATTATACTTGTTCATTGTCATTTCTCTCTTCTACGTCTTCATTTCTTGATGGCAGTGTTGGAGATGTGGATGTCGCTAATTTTTGACATTGGATAGTCACTGACGATGAATATGAGAGGTTTCGATAAAATTTTAGAGCCATAAGAAATTAATGCATGGTGGTTTTGATTTGCAAAGGTGTTGAAACCACAGGTTCATAGTGTGCACTAAAGGGAGGGAATATTTTTGAGGGCTTCCTGGATATCAATCTTGTTTTTGGCAAGGGTAGTATCCACCCTTTCCTAAAATTCAAGCAACTGGGTGTACATATTGGACTTTGATAGTAGCACAATGAATTGATTAGGAATCTTATTCTTGGGAGCCTTGTGCTTCTTCCTTTGAGGGGTCGATGTCAACTCTATGGGATTGAACAAGGGTGATGCCAATATGAAACTTGGAAATGTGTTGGAAAACAAGATTTGAGAGATAAAATTTCTCCATCGGAGGATTGCACCATCCATTGTTGTCATTGTAATCATTTGGAGAGGCTTAGTTGTGGCCTAGAAGGTGAATTGTTGACCATGTTTTGCATTTTCCTATAGTGATATGATTTCCATGGAATATATACATCAATTGATCATGTGCGTAAATCTTTAAGTCAATAGACCTTGCTCTAGAATATCCTCGCTCAACAATGAGATCAGTATTATGATTTTTATTTTTTTCAACTCGATCTCTATCCACACCTATAAGTGGATATGAATCATGGGAAACTAGATATGCATATTATGAATGGTTCCACAAGGTAAGTTGAATTATTTGCATGCTTGATGGAGCGAATAGTCAAGAAAGACCATATATACCAAGCTACATCACCAACATCTTGATTATACCCATTCAAGCTAATTTTGTTATCTGGCCATGGGTTTGGATCTTTAACCATTGCAAATTTGTTTGAATAAAGCAATTGACTGATAATTTTTAAGGTGGATAACTGGTTTGGGCTCTATAAATTGCATGTCTGGTAGGTCTACTTTTTGGTTATTGCAAATGTAGCCATAGGTGATATAAGGGGAATTACTGCTAGAAGATTTTAGTGTCACTTGGAGATAATGATTACATGATAAGTTTAAATTTGGTTTGGGATTTTGTTGAGAGAGAATCTCAACTTGCTTATCTATGTTTGGAATCCGTTAGATCTCAATATAGCTATATATTTGTATAATATTTGTGAATGAAGAGTGAAAAAAATAGTTTTATGTGTGCAAATTTATTTTCTTTGTTGGTATCAGAGTGCATATGGGCCTATACCTTGGTCCCTCCCCGAGCCGAGGGAAATGGAGAGTATATGCATTTTTTGAGAGTGTATTTGTTAGGTGCCTATAATACTATTTTAGCCTCCTTATTTTTATTGTTAGTGTAGCCCCCTTATTGTTATTTTTGTGCCCATGTAGCCCCCATATTTTTATTGTTGTGGTCTTACGTTATTATTGTTATGTAGGCTTTGATTATATTGTGACCCCTTAGACTCCTATATATATTAAGAAGGCTTTGTCATTTGTATCTTCCAAGAATTGTTCATTTATGTGATGTAAAGGAGGTTTCCCCCTCAATGAGGCTAATTTTCAAGTGGTTTATCTATATTTTATTGTATTTTGTGATCTGGTAGCATAACATTTGGTATCAAAGCTTTCGATTTTAGGGTTTCGCTGGTTGAAATAGGTCATCTTGGAATTTTAGATGTAACCTTTTTTTTACGATGATTCAAAAGATGAAATTTCAACCATGTGGAGCAAAAGTTTTTGTTGAACTTCATGTAAAAATTTCAGATCTTGGTACGTTAAATTTTAAGAGATATGGTCTGAAGAAGTTAGGGTTTTTGCATGCTCCCGAATTTAGTCTAAAAAAAGTAACACAGGGGAAATTGTCATAAATTTAATTAAAGCATCTTATTTGAATTCTGTAAAAAGTGACTAAAATTGTAGTTTTTGTGTATCAATTTCAGTGCCAAAGTTGAAACAGTGAGACATGGCATCTCGTACGAGTTCCCTCTACGAAACTAGTCCTTAATTAGGCCATCGTGGGAGATTTCACATAACTTTATATTGAAAAATCCAATCTTGGTCTGACTTGTGGCATCTTGATTTCACTCAAGTTCACTCTAGACATAAAGATATACCACAATATGGAAATTTAGACCATGGGACACTGAACTTACACAGATACAATAGTTTCAATATCGAGCTCCAAAAAGCAAGAAGAAAAAGGTGTGTATTTTTAAAATTTTCATAAGTTATGTTTGAAAAAAGAGTTTGAAGTAATTCAAAGAGCATAATAAAGTATATATATCATTATTTGGTTCCAATATGCCTTAGAACAAAAAAAAAAAAAATAGATACTCCTAGTAAGCGACCAGAAAGCTCTACTATGACACATGAAGAAGAAGAATAACTGCAACATGATATATAAAAATTATGAGACCAAGTGAAACAAATTTCGCTCTCATAAAAAGTAACAAAAAATGAATTGGAGGTGATGATGAATGTTAAGATGGATGGTTTAGAATAAAAAATAAAACTACTTATGGAAGCTTTGAAGGAAGGTTTGACAAATTTGCTACAAGAAATGTTTCCTAATGGCGATAAGGTATTCCATGAAACTCATGATGAGAACAAAAGGAATGTTAATAATAATTTTAGAAACTCTAATTTTTTGTTGAAGACCAACCACATTCCAAAGATCAATATGAGGAAGTTTGATGGCAAGGATTTGGTAACATGGATATTATAGATAGAGAAATATTTTGATCTACGTGATGTGCAACACACACAAAAAGAATGCATTGCATATTTATATTTAGAACTCAATCAACTTGTATGGTATCAATGGCTTTATTCTCATAAACTGCTTGTCACTTGTTCAATTTTTATAGAGTAAATGATAGCACATTATGAGGATACAAAGAGAAACACCTTCTTTAGCCAATTGTCAATAAATCTCAAACAAAAGGGTTCAATGGTAGAGCACATTGAGGACTTCCAAAAATTACATATCAAGGTAATTGGTATTCTAGAGGAGCATAACATTGATGTCTTCATAGGGACTTTAAAGGATAGCATCCAACATGAGGTTTACCTTTGGGAACCTAATTCATTGGAGACGACATTCAGGGTGGCAAGAAAGGTTGAAAGCAAAATTATGGCAACAAGGAATTCTACCACTCACAACTATAAAGATGGAAGTGTTGTTGCTTCTAGCCTCCCACAATATACAAGGTTGACACCCCAAAAAATGAAGTAAAAAACAGAAAAAGGGCTTTTTTATAGTTGTGATAACAAACACACTAAAGGTTATAAGTGTGTTGAGAAGAAATTATTTTACATAGATTGTGAAGAGGAGGATGAAAAGGAACAATAAACATCAAAAGAAGAGGATATACACCAAGAACCAACCCCAACGAAAGAAGAAATGACTCCAACCATATCTTGTAATGCATTGGTAGGAATTATCACTCCTCAAATTCTCAATATAGAAGGATATATCAAGAAGGAAAAGGTAATAGTGTTGATTGATTCAGTAGTACCTGTAACCACCCTCCTCCCATATCCACCTAAGTAACCGGCTAACCGGGGTAAACATGCGATGAGAGAGGCCACTATAAGTGATTCAACCTCCTTGGCGACTTTAAGGAAATGAAATCGATAGAACACATCAAATTGACCTTAAACATCAACAATAACAACCCCAAGAGATATCTCAGCTACTTAGACATCTTGGCATGCTCTCATCGCATGTTTACCTCTGGATGCTCTCATGCTATAGGCATGACAATGTCTAGGGACATCTAGATGCTCTTACAGGCCTGCAAGTCAGCGTCTAGGAACTTTTCCCATTAGATTTGTGCCAGCGTCCGCTGAATTCAAGGCACTTTCCTAGCCCAGAATTCACGCCATTTCCCAGAACTTGTTATAACTTTCAGAATCCATCAAAGACATGATGGCAAGACTACTAAACCAAAAATCAACCTCAGGACTAGGCCCGACCATCCCCAACTAAGATTGACATTTCATCAAACACTTGGAATCAATGCAAATTACAAGTCTAGGATACAAGACAGAGCATGAATGAATGAAATCTCTTACGAAACATAACAAGAGGGATCATTGTCTTCTCCATTGAATTGTTATAACATCAATTAGGTCTTTCATCCATCAATTTAACAATTACAAGTAAATACTTGAGATAACCATGACATGAACCAGTCAATTAACCAAGTTTATAACCAACATAAAACCATTTAAATAACATAGATATAACAACCATGAAATCTACATATAAATAAGTACAAAAGCATGAGAACTTAGCTTTCATTAATCATAGGCAAATCCGACCAGGTTCGGGACTTCCATGTCCCACCTGACTGTAGACATGGCTGAACTAAATCTTTCTTTCATCTAGTCACCCCCATGCCATATTCCAAGCATGAATGTGGGATCTCATGGGTAAACCAATCCAAAAACAACCAAGGGAATCCAGAGGTTAAACCACCCCCACCCTCACCAAACTGTGATCACACCAAAACCTATGCTCCAATCACAAGCGAACCAAACTTGGAATGCCATCTGGAACCCATCACTATCCTTGAGGAATTTTATGTCTCCTTGTCTCTTAGGCTTTACTGCAATCCAATCACATATCACTAAGCCCTAAACCGAGATTTCTGTCGCAGGCTTTACCGCGTGTCCTGCCAAAACCGGTCAAGAGATTCCTAGGCCTTTGGGAATGAACCTTGATACCACCTCCGCCCCAGATTCTGAAATCCATCCAACAAACCAAAGCTCAAAAACTGAGATAAACATCCAAACATACCATGACAACTGGAAAAAGGCAAGGCTAGGCTGAAAACCATTTTCATAACTTGACAAAACCATGCCACCGATAGCAAGAGAACCATATACCAACATGCAAATCCATGCATGTCAAAACTAGTGAGGAAATCACACATGCAATGTGTTACCTGCAAGTATTCCTGTTGAAGCTGCATGACCCTACTCTTCCTTCCTTGATCATTACTTTCCTTCCTTTCCATTTACTTGCTTTTCCTTCCTTGATCCAAAGCTAGAGTGCTCCAAGAAAACTCTAAGTGACCAAGAGTGAGAGAGAGAGAGAATAATGAGAGAAATCCAAAACTTGAACTGACAAAATGTTACCAACTGATCCTCAGAAGCCTTTTTATTAATGAGGCCTCTATTTTCTTTAGTTTCCATTATTTTCCTCCTCACATGCAACATGTGACTTTTCACCTTACTTTTATCCTAACTTCCTTTATTTTCATAATTAAGTGTGCCAAAAATGCCTTTTTTCCTTTCAATTCCTTTGCCTTAGCCTTTGCCAATTTCCTTAGCTAGAAACACATATAGTGATGCCCACTAGGATATCTTTGCCCAACATTCAGCTTGGAATAGTGTCCCTTAACCATGGTCTTATTTTTCCTTTATTGAATTTTATTACATGAACTTTTCACCAGGCTATTACAGTACCCATAATTTTAGTCATTGTAAGATAGCTAAGGGATTGAATTGCTTTCTATATCCAACACCAAAATGTCAAGTGATGGTTGCAAATGGAGGAACTATAAATTGCTTTGGAAAGTGCCATAATATCAAGCTACCCATGGCAGAATATGTATTGAATAGTCTAATGCTTTCCATTCCAATAGGTGGTGCTGATGTTGTACTAGGAGTCTAATGGTTACAATCTTTGGGGACCATAACTTTTAACTTTCAAGAACTTTTCTTGAAATTTTTTTGGGAAATTGAATTAAGGCATATAACAGGGAAACTAGGGAAGATAATCAACTCTAATGGCATGAAAAATATTTTGAAGAAAGACCAATGGGGTGTAATTACACAATTATTTTCATCAGAGGTTCAAACATCGAAATCATCCATTTCTTCACATATCCAAAAAGTCTTGGATAATCATTCCAAGTGTAATAACCCTGGTTAAAAATCCATGTAAAATATATAAGACCACATCATGGGACACATATTCCAAGATGAATGGTACGAAAAACATCCTAGTGGGGTGTCACTTTGGTTTATTATGGCTAAGAACACTGGCAAAGGCAATGGCAAAGGCTTTGGAAAGGCAAAATGGCATTTTGGCACATTTATTTATGAAAATAATGGAAATTAGGAGAAAAGGAAGGCGAAAGATCGCAAGTTGCATGCGAGGAGGAAAATGAAAGAAAATAATGGAAAATGAAGAAAATAGAGACCTCATTGACAAAAAGGCTTCTAAGGAACAGTGGGTAGGCTTGATCAATGTAGAATTTTGTCAGTTAAATTTTGGAGCTCCCTCTCTATTCTCTCTCTCTCATACTCTTAGAGACTTAGAGTTTTCTTGGAGCACACTTGGAGGAGTGTGGCATACTTGGAGTTTTGAAGCAAGAAGGAAAAGGAAGAGCAAGAAAGTCCAAGAGGATATCTGGATCAACAACTACATCTGGATTTATTCGCAGGTATCGAGTTGCGTGTATGGTTTCCTCACTAGTTTTGGCATGCATGGCATATGCATGTGGTTTATGGGTCATGATTTGACATTGGCATGGAGGATTTTATGGATTGACAATGGATTTGCCTAGCCTTTCCATTTCCTGGATAACCGTGGTGTTATGGGTTCATTTCTTTGTTTTTCTAATTGGTTCTCATGTTTCCTTAGCTTGGGTTGAGTTATTATTTCCTGGAAGCCCTGGTTGGACAAACGCTTTGGAAGCCCTGCAACAAGTTGGGTTGAGTTACTAGTCCTGGAAGCCTTGGTTGGTAAAACTCTCTGGAAGCCCTTGCTCGCTTGAGTTACTTGTCCTGGAAGCTCTGGTTGGACAAACGCTCTGGAAGACTGACGACAGTTGTGGGTTGAGTTATTATTCTTGGAAGCCTTGGTTGGAACAAATGATTTGGAGCCCTGGAAGCCTTGGGTAGAGACTAATCTGGTGATAGTTTTGTGATGTTTGACTGTGAGGTGGAATTGCTATTTGATGGGTTGAGGTGGTTTCGCCTTTGGAAGCCCTGGATGGTTTTGATTGATGTTTTTTATGAGATCCCACATTCGTGCTTGGAATATGGCACAGGGGTGACTAGCTGAAGAGAGATTGGCTTAGCCATGTCTACGGTTGGGTGGAATGTGGTAGTCCCATACGGGTTGGCTTCTGCATCATTAATATGAGGTTATTTCTCCTTGTTAATTCATGAGTATTATATTGCTTTATATGTGGATTAAATGGTTGTTGTTTCCATGGTATTTATGTTGTTTTATCTGAATTTAAACAGGAACACAACAAATTACAGATATAACCATAAATACAGAGATGCAACAAAAATAAAACTATCTCTCATTAATATAAAATAATGAAATATGCTTACAAACAGAATGGAAATGAGACTAGCTCGAGCGATGGTAGCTTATCTCTGAGAGGAGATGTGGTGGCTACATGCCTTTGAACTAAGTTACAATGAAGCTCAAGGGCCTTTTTATTACTGAACAACAATAGAAAACCCTAAACAACCAAATCCCTAACCTGAGGAGATGTAACACCAAGAGTTTATGGGCCCCGTTAGTGTTAGTTGGGCAACCAACTTCCGAGGGTCCAAGCTTGGTCATATTATCTTCATTTGACGCACATGATACCTCGTTAGAAATATCTCTCCGAGGACTACAATTGAAAATGTGATCTTAAAGAGATCACTTCAAGCGATATTGCCAAAAAAACATCATTTAGGGCCTCAAAATGACTCCGTAAGTTCAGGACCCAAAAAACCACTAAAAATAGTAAGTTGTGCTATATTTAAGCAAACTGACAAAATGAAAGAAAAAATAGTGGAGGTCCACGTGGAATAGGTGGGTGGACACCAATATCCACCTAGATCATTCATCCCCCCTTAGGAAGCAATGGTCTCTATTGCAATGATTTCCTCCATGAGATGGGGAAACTTGTGCTAAACTTGGTCCCTAGTGAGCCATTTTCTTTGGTGCAAGAGTTGGCTGGATTTGACAACTCGATACAGTTGGATCTTTTGCTAGCGAGTGTTCTTGATCTATGTGTCCATGATCCGATCAGTTGAAGCTTGTTCCATGCAGTCTGGATTTAACTCTGTTGGTGTGAGTTGTTCTACAATGTCGGATGTGTCCAGTAATGCTGGAAAGTATGGCCAAAGGCGATCCACATTGAACAATGGCTGCACGCCAAGGAATGGGGGAATGATGAGCTCAAAAGCATTATGTCCCATAGCCTTGGTGATGGTGTATTGCCCATATCGAAGTGGGTGAATCTTGCAGAGGGGGCCAGCGAGGATCTCCTCCTACAGATGTAGCCAAACTTTGTCACCCACCTAGAATTTGTGTGGCACCCAATGTTGATCATGTCGCTTCTTGTACTTAGCATTGGCTTTTTCCAATATGTCATGGACCTGTTAGCGGATGTGTTGAATGTGCTCAATGAAGCTATTTGCCTTGTTGACTTCGGACTGGACATGAGAAAAATCTGCCTAAGTCGCTACAAATGGTATGGCCACATCAATGGGACATAGTGGCTAGAATCCCAAGCCCACCTGAAAAGGGTTGTGGCCAGTCAAGATGTGGAGAGCCCTGTTGTAGCTGTGTTGGACATTGGGGAGGCTCTCATCCCATGTGTGTGGATGCTTTGAATTGTACATGCACAAAATGTGTACGATCATCCTATTGATGACCTCTGTCTGGCCATCAGTTTGGGGATGGAAAGTTGTGGACTTAGTGAGATTGGTGTCCAACATCGACTAGAGACTGGACAAAAATGTACTAAGGAACCTGCTGTCTCGATTTGAGATGATATATTATGGGATCCCAAAGTGTACCCACACTCGTTCAACGAAGAGTTTAGCAGTCGCTTCTGGTGTGATACTCTTCTTGTAGGCCGCCATAATGGCCATCTTCGAGAATTTGTCAACGACCACAAAAACACAGTCATTGCCATGCTTAGTAGAAGGAAGGCCTAACATGTAATCCATGGAGATTGATTCCCAAGGTCGACTAGGGGTAGGCAGCGGAGTATAGAGACCTTGCTTCTTGATGGTCGGTTTGGCAATGGCGCAGGCAGTGTAGGATCTGATGTACATCTCGACATCCTATCGAAGATTCAACCAATAGAAATACTTCTGCAATACTGCCACCATTTTCTTGACCCCGAAATGCCCAGTGGCCCGACTGTAGTGTGCTTCCAAAATAATCTTCACAAGCTCGCTTGAAGAAACACAAAGGTGTCCCAGGTGACATAACAGAGCATATTGGAGGTGAAAATATGGAACTTGTTGACCCTCCAAGAGCGTATGGTATGTGTGGCCGAATTCTAGGTCGTTTTGTAGAGAAGTGGCCAAACAGAAGTCTCATGCACACAAGAGTGGAGCACGATGGTTAATGCCATGATCGGTGATCGGCTGAGGTAGTCTGCAACATTATTTGTGGTGCCCTTCTTGCACTTGATATTCAAAAGGAATTGTTGCAGGTATGTGGCCTACTTATGATGGTGATCATTATGCAACTTTGCTTGCGTCTGTATGAATTGCAGGGGTCAGTCGTATGTGTGGATGACCGTTTCCTTCCCCAAAATGTAATGCTTCCATTGTCGGCAGGCCCACACAATGGAATACATCTCTTTGTCATAACTGGGATACTTTTGGACTGTGTCTGAAAGTGTCTCACTGTGACATGCCACTAGATGCCCTTGTTGAGTAAGGACTGCCCCAATAGCATAGTCAGAGGCATCTGTCTCGATCTCAAATGGTTGTTGTAAGTCTGGTAATGTGAGCACTAGTGTAGAGCAGAGGCAATATTTCAACTTTGTGAATGCCTTCTTTTGAGATTCAAACCAAAACAATTTTGCTTTCTCTCCTCCTTTGGTGACTTGACTCAAGGGCCAAGTGATATGAGAGAACCCTAACAAGAACCTGAGGTAGAAATTGGCAAGACCTAGAAAGCTGTGGAGCTTCATTAGAATGGTTGGGGCTGGCCAATCCCGAATGACTTGGATCTTGGCTAGATCCACATGCACCCCCCTTTCATCAATAATGTATCCCAGATAATGAAACTGGGTCATGCCAAAAGTGCATTTCTCCAAATTGGCACACAACTTGTGTTGCCGCAGTGTTTGGAGAACCTGTCAGATGTGGTGGAGGTGTTCTTCCCAACTCTGGCTGAAGATCAGGATGTCATCGAAGTATACCACTACAAATGAGTTGGTGAATGGCCACAATATGTCATTCATAAAGACTCATGAAGGTTGCAGGAGCATTTGTCAACCTGAAAGGCATAACCAACCATTCAAAAAGGCCCTCCTTGGCTTTGAAGGCAGTCTTCCACACATTAGAGGGTTCGATTGGTACCTGGTGATATCTGGACTTCAAGTCGATCTTGCTGAAATATTTTTCCCCCTTGAGTTGGTCTAGAAGGTCATCAATCCATGGGGTCGGGTACCTATTTCGAACAGTGATCTTGTTCAACGCCTGATAGTCAATACAGAGTCTCCAATTCCCATCCTTCTTCTGTACCAACACAATCGGGCTCCCACAAGGCAATGAACTTGACCGAATGTGACCTTTCTGCAGCAGCTCCTGAATTTTCCTCTTGATTTCATCATTCTCCATAATAGAGTGTCAATAGATTGGTCCATTAGGTAACGACCCGCCTGATGTTAGATCGATGGAGTGCTTGACCTGACAGTGTAGAGGCACCCCTGCGGAGGAGGTGAAGATGTCCTTGTACTCCTCCATGACCTTTTTCATCTGTTGTTGTTGTGCAGAGGGGTCCTGTCTAGAGGTCGTGGCCACCGTCTTCTTCTTTCCTTGAGAGTGTATCATCAGGAAAAAAAGAATTCCTGGCTTTTGAAATGAGCTTACTGCATTGTTTTGCAGTAACTAGAGAGATGAAGGTAGTCGGTGCTACCTCCGGTATCCTGTACAACTTATTTCCCAATGTAACAATAACAACATGAGGCCTTGACTCATACACAACATGTCGCTTCCACAATTATGGTTGGCCTAATAATACATCACAAACATCAAGGGGAGCAATGTCACATAATACCTCATCCGTGAAGGGCTTGATGCTATATGGAAGGAGACATTGTTGACTCACGGACAAGTCTCGTCTTTGGTGATGCCACCTAATGGTGTATGATTGTGGGCATGCTGTGGTTGGTAAGCCTAGCCACTTCACGACCTCTGCTGCAATGAGGTTCTTTTGGCTCCCGCTATCGACAATGAACTATAGCGGGGAACCCACATCTAGGAGTGGAAGAGATGCTCCTCTTCCTCTGGATCTTCGGGTTCTTCCTTCTGGGTCTTTGTGGTGGTGACTATGGCGTTGGAATCCACATCAATAATCTACTTCCCTTTTTCATTCCCCTTGTCGGGTTCTGACTCAAAGTCGGAACATGCATCTAATTCTGAAGCCTTCAGTTCGGCCACTAGTGACTACTTGGCCTAACACTCACTTGTGTTGTGGGTGGAGCTCTTATGGAACTAACACCACTTTCCCATGTCCTTCTTTGGCTTCGTAGTGTTGTCCTTTGTTTTTGGCCTTGGTGGGTTGTCCTGGGCCATCCCACCTTGGCTTTGTCCTTTGTTCTGTTGTTTGGGGGCACCTTTCCCTTTCTTCGGATTTGCAGATC
Organism: Pinus taeda; assembly: GCA_000404065.3. Taxonomy (NCBI): domain Eukaryota; kingdom Viridiplantae; phylum Streptophyta; class Pinopsida; order Pinales; family Pinaceae; genus Pinus; species Pinus taeda. The sequence goes on along the minus strand of APFE031397122.1, from coordinate 184,723 downwards.
CAAAGTCTCGCTTCTTCTATTAAAAAATTTTCTCGATCTTAACGACGTATCAGTACGTCGTGTTGAGCGAGGAGATGCCCAGGAACTCCATCTCATCCTAGATGTATCTATGTAGTCTGCAGTACTTGAGTACCAAATGTTTCTTAGAATCCTTGATACCTAACTTCGTGCCAAGGGTATGAAAAACATTGGTAAACTCTAGCACATCTTGGTCCCTTCCCTGCGGCAGCGTGGTCCACTTTATGTATTTGTCCTCATAGCTCCCGACAGGGTAGTACTGCTACTTGATGGTGTCCCGGAATGAATTCCAAGTGGGAGTGGCTGAAAACAGTGAGGTCGTACATTCATCTTTATGCTCACAATAAGTTTCCCACCAGTCCTTGATATGGGGGTGACTTTGAGAAGAGCAAAAGTAATATTTTCTCAGTTGAAAAAACCATGAACAAAAAAATATCCTTCTAGTAGATTCAACCATTTATCTACTGCACCTACATCTATTTGGCCCTCAAATATGGGAATGTCAAAGTTTACTTGTACCTTAAAAGGTGTGGAGCCTTCAAAGTGACTGTTGGATGTGGATGCGCCGCCGATGGGAAACCGTTGAAGGATCTGGGCAAAGTTATCCATCATCACGTTCCTTTGTTTCTCGAGGGCCTCCTCGAGCAATATTTTGATAGGATCTCCTACTCCCTCGTCTTTCTTTTCTTCCCGCATAGGAGGCCGTCAAGATTTCCGGGGCTAGTCTTGCAAAGGTTCGACCAGTTCGAGCCCTAACTCCTTATATCTTGACCTCGTTGGGAACATGCAAAGAAAAACAAAGAAAGAGTAGACCCTCTGATACCACTGATCCGAATTTAAACAGGAACACAAAAATTATAGATATAACCATAAATACAGAGATGCAGTAGAAATAACACTATCTCTCATTAATATCAAATAATGAAATATGCTTACAAACATAATGGAAATGAGACTAGCTCGAGCGATGGTAGCTTATCTCTAAGAAGAGATGTGGCAGCTACATGCCTCTGAACTAAGTTACAATGTGGCTCAAGGGCCTTTTTATTATTGAACAATAAGAGAAAACCCTAAACAACCAAAACCCTAACCCGGGGAGATGTAACACCAAGAGTTTATGGGCCCCGTTGGGGTTAGTTGGGCAGCGAACTTCCCAAAATCGTAATTTGGTCATATTATCTCTGTTTGACACGCATGATACCTCGTTAGAAAGATCTCTCTGTGGGCTACAACTAAAAATGTGATCTCATTGAGATCCCTTGAAGCGATATTGCCAAAAAAACATCGTTTAGGGGCTCAAAACGGCTCCAGAAGTTTAGGACCCCAAAAACTGCTAAAAATAGTAAACTATGCTACATTTAAGGAAACTGAAACACTGAAAGAAACAATGGCGGGGGTCCACGTGGAATAGGTGGTGGCCACGCAACATCCACCTAGATCATTGTTATTATGTTGGTTATGTACATGTATTATGACAGTGGCTATGTATGGCTCTCATCATGTTTTTACTTGTAAATTAATGAACAATGTATCTATGGCCTAATAGATGATAATGCAGCTAATGTGATAAGGAAACAATGCCTCATAGTGAATCTCAAATAAGTATGATACCCCTATGCTCAGTTCTGTTGTTAAGACCTATAGATTTCATATTTGTGATATGTTTGAGGAAATGCCTGTCATGGCTAGTAGGGGTCCAGTCAAGTCCTTGCATTTGTATCATGGTTATGTTGTTCTCTTTTGGTTCTAAAAGTGTCATTGAATTATGGGCAGTGACTTGGGCTCTGGAACTGAAAAAGTGGCTCAAATCCCCGAGACGTAGGCACAACACTAGGCAGAAAATTCCCTGGACGCTGACATACCCATGTTGTGGGAGCATCCAAAGCCTCCTTGACACATGCATGCCCATATCAAGGGAGCGTTTGAGGGTTAAATGGCCCAAAATCTTAGTTGGACCCAGGGACTAGTTACCTAAGAGGTTGGCATGGTTCTTGGGAGTCTTGTTGTTGATGTGGAAGGTTTGTATAGTGTGTTTATGTCAGTTCCACTTCCTTAAGGCGACTTAGGAGGTCGAACAATATCATAGTAACTTCTTGTCACATGTTGACCCCGGTTGGTCGATTACTTGGGTAGATGTGGGAGGAGGGTGTTATAGAGTGGTATGAGAGCATGGATCATCCTTCAGAATGCATGGGTAGTGTGTCGGTCATGCATTCATGTCGATTACATATGTGTTCCTTATGCTTGTAGTCCATGTGCTTGTTGCATTTGCATGGTGTTTATCATGGTTGTAGTGATGTCATCTTGTGAAGGTTAATGGTGTTTTTGTGGGATGTATCGTCATGTGTGTATGGTTGTATATGCATTTGTTATGCATGTCAGTGTTTATATGTTGTTATGCATGCATTTTAATGGTTATGTTTATGCATGTATGGTAGGTTAGACATGCACTGTGAAGTCATTGTATGCAATTAGGTCATCATGATGTTGTTGGTTGTTATTATTCTAATGTGTTGATTGAGATAGAGCAAGAGATGCAGACCATTAAAGTGAAGTTGTAGCATTGGGCCTTGAGGTAAGAGCATGTCATCATACAGGTTTGTATGTTGGGCATGCAGGTATGTAGGTTAAGGATTGTTGTGTGAATTATGGTTATGTATATGCCTTTCATTCTATTGATGTTATCATTACATACATGATAGATGCTAGTTGATTAGTGTAGTCGTATGGTCATGTGTTGGATAGTCATGAATGATAGTAACCTGTGGTTGTATGCATTGCTATTGTTGTTTTATGTTATATAACTTGATGATTAGGTTATATGTCGCCGATGAGCATGATACATAACTTGTTGTTGTTATTTACTAGTAACTTGATTATTAGGGTTATTACATTAAAATCTTAATGTTATATGTATCATACTAATTTGGATTAGTCTATGCAAATGGTTAAGGATATGACATTCAGGTACGAGTTAATATGTGGTGATATTATGTCAGACTAATCTAGATTGATCATGCATACGTGATTGTTATGCATGAACAACAAATGTTTATGAGCTTATGATGTGAACATGTGAGCTAGTTACTATTATGGATATCATGACCTTATTTATGTTTGAGTTGATACGTTATGAAGTTATATCGTGCTAATATAGATTGATTGTGCAGACAAGATAGCCTCCCTGAGATACATTAAGGTGTGAGTTTTCTTATGTCATCTATTTGGTGTTTGAATGTTTGACTATGTTGTTTATTTGGTGTTTGAGTGTTTGGTGTCTATTATGTCATCTATCTATTGTTTGAATGTTTGATTACTTGAATGATATGAGTATGTGTCTATAAGATTTATTGTCGAAATGATCTTGTTTTAAGATGGTTGTACTAATACATATGTGTTGAGACACCTGATATGTACTTGAGTGTAACTAAGTAATAATTGTAGCATTATGTATTATGACTAATGAATGTGAGTTGATTGTTGAGTATGACATGGTTGTTAGACTTGGTAAAGGTTGATTTCAATTTAATATACATGATGTCTTGATCTTTGAAACGTGAGACTCACATGTGTGCTTGGTATTAGCTTGACAAGCTAATAGTGATGTCTTTATATAACTAACATTTGGGTAATGTGATAGTGCATAATAAGACTCATTTATAGCAAGGAAAAGGTAAAAGAAAGGATTCAATGAATTGGGTGAAAATTTCCTTTGGCTATGGTTGGAAACTGCAATTCCAAACAAATGAGTGCTTTGTTTATAGGAAGTCTTCTTAACCTTGAATTTGTCTAACATTATGAGGATATGTGTTATATTCATAAATATGTATTTGACAGGTATAACAGTCGGTTCTAGTTATGGCTAGATTCGTCAAAGGATTAGAGTCCCTTGAGAGATGCCATGGATGTGTTCAGTTGCAAGCAACGTGCTTGGCACAACAAGGTAAGGTAACTAGCATATTGTTATGTTTATTTATGCACTGACAATTAACAAGGTAAGGTAACCAGTGTATTGTTATGTTTATTTATAAACTAACAATTATGTGTTGATGGCATTATGATGCAAGGGATTGCATGGAAAAGAGTCTACCATGAAATCTTGAAGAAGGCTTAGGTTGAGCTTTCCCTTGGAAGCACTAGGAACCATGAGGATTGAGTCATGGCGTCTATTGTCAGTCTTGTGCTTTTGGTCTTTTGGTGATTTGTTGTGCTTGATTGCAGTTTTGTTTGTGTCTTGTGCATGGTCATGCCACTTTGTTTGTGGTCTCATATTGTTGTTGGTTTTCCATGGTTTTCTTCTTGTTTTCTTCTCAGTCTTGCCTTTATTATTTTGAGAGTCTTGGGAATTGATTGGGGAAGGAGGAAGTTAATGGGGCTCAGGGAGAGTTGTGTGGTAGCCGACTAGTAAGGTAATACCTAGATGAAGCTTGGTGCATGTATAAGGGTAGTTGAAGGCAAGAGTATGATAACCAATTGGACTAGTTGGGTCCATTGGTGTAAATGGACTATGGCAGGACAATCATGGGAAAGGTAATCAAGAAAGGTAAGGTGAATGGATTTGAGGCATCATATGCCTTGGCTATGTTGGGAACTATTGTTCTTGATGTTGTGCATGTGTTACATGCATACATGGAGTTCTCTTAACCTTGACGTTATGATATTTAGTAATTATGTTGTGGTCATGATTATGCTAATGTCTATATGTCTATACATGTATGCATGTATGTATGTCATGTCTAACAGGGTCATCATGGATTATGATTATTGATGCTAATATTTATATGTATTTATGTATGTTGTAGTCTGACAGGGTCATTAGGAATCATTTTTGTGGAGGAATGATTGCTTACGCAGATGAATGACATGAAGTGGTTCCTGGTTTATGAGGAATCAAGTGGAAGAGTAATCATGACAAATATATGAGGTCAATATCATGTGATTACGAGTTGATATTATGTGATTATATTATGTCTATGTTATGGACAAGCTATATGGAGGTATACGTCAACGAAATGAACGCAATGTGGTCTGCGGGATGTTGGGATAAGCATGGATGATAGAGAGACACTGAAACAAAGGTTACTTGGTAGAGACAACGTGGTTTTGGATGTGTGGTACTACTATTATGTATATGTTGTGCATGTTGTATATTCAGTGATTGTAACTATGGTGATGTGTACATGTAATATTTGTAGTATTGTGTACTTATGATGTTGTGTGGTTGTTGTATATATGGTGTTGTGTGCTTATTGTATACGCAGTGCTGGATATAGATGGTGCTATAAACACATTGGATATGCAGTGCTATGTACATATTATGCTATGTACATGTTGGATATGTTGTGCTATGTACATATGGTGTTGTGTGCATGTGGTTCTCTGTACATGTTGTACGAGTGGCGTTGTGTGCAGGTGGTGTTGCGTACATGTCGTGCAGGTGGCACTATGTACATATGGTATTGTGTACATGTCATACATGTGATACTGTGTACATGTGGTATTATGTACACATTGTACAGGTGGTGCAGTGTACATGTGGCGTTGTGTACACATTGTGCAGGTGGTGTTGTGTACATGTGATGTTGTGCATTGTACAAGTGATACTGTGTACATGTTGTACACATGGTATTGGTGTACATGTGGTATTGTGTGCATATCATACATGTTGTGTTGCAGGCTTGCAGTACTATGTATGTGCTTTATGCAGTTGTGGTATCGTGGGACATGTATTCATTGTGTTGTACTCTGTGTACATATTTTTTGTGTTGCACACCGGGTGTATGTATTGTGTTGTGGTGTACACTGGATGTAAGAGCATGTATTGTGTTGTGTTGTACACTGGGTGTAGGTTTATGTGTGGTATGTCAGGGGTAGGTGCATGTATTTCATGGTGTTGTATGTCATGTGTGGTTGTATGTGTATGATGTCCACTGTGTATGTGTACGTGGTTGAAGAGAAGGCATTGGGTGTTTTTCGGGTATGAAAACTTATCTGGTGTGTGTACGGAAAGGATAAAGGTAGAAGCGAAGGACCAATTGAAGGATAAGTATCAATATTTTATTTCAGTTTTATTATGCATGTGATTTATGATTATGGTCTATGATGATTACATGCGATCTATGATTCTGGTTTATGATGGTTACATGTGATTTATGATTTTGATCTATGATGGTTGTGTTTTGAGCTAACCCGATGTGATATTTTTATACACGATGATTGGTCAAAGATGTAAGTTGACTTGTGTGATAGGAAGCGAACAAAATTGCAAGTATACCTTATTGGTAGGCCGCCAATGAGGTATGATTTGAAGTTATTTCAATTTATTTTGAATCTAATGGCAATTATGTGCTTGGTACATCAAGTACATAAATGCTTGGTTGGGTTGTTGAAACTAAAAACAAGAATTAGGAACAAAAACAAAATCAATTAGAACAAGCAACAATATATTGGTAAAGCATTCAAGAGCAGGGCCCTTGTGGGACACTGGTGCCCAATAGTGTCCATTGATTTCCATGAGCATGTTATGACAGGTATGATGGTTTTAAGGCAGGGATATGCCTTGGTTTTTGTATCTTTCGATGAGAGGAAGCCTTGCCAAGGGATGGACTGCCCGGGATGGGGGTGCCAATGAAACTTGGAAGTTATGTGATTGCACAAAAGGGGGTGCCCAAATTGCAGGAGGGACTGTCTAGTAGAGAAGGGGAGGTCGAGGATATATATGTTTTGGTCAATAGCATTTCCACATGGAATCAAATGCACATTGGGAGTGTGCCCTAGAACAATGAGCCTGTAACTGTTCACTGAGAGGACAAGTGACACATGATTATAGCGCTAGACATTGGATGCAGTTTTCACTTTAGGAGTGGATTCTGGACTTCCTGGGAAGGAGGTGAATACTGGTACTACTTTGAGGGTGTAGGTGTAAGCCTCTAGATTCCCTTGTTTATTGATATGGGCATCGTATCCTTTTATTTGTGGGTTGAGAAAATGTGCATATGTGTATATCATTGTAAATATTGTATCGAGCTGAATTTATAAAACTCCATAAACAATATGGTTATTTGTTCGTCGAAGCAAATGTGTATGGTGTATATATGTGGTTATTATTGTAAATATTGTAATGAGTTTTGTTATAAAGCTCTAGTAAATGGTATTTTGGCATGTTTTAGTGGTGACCATTGTAAATATTGCAACAAGCTATGTTATAAATCTCCATGGGAAATATGTTTTGTATTCAGCGGTCTTGCTGGTTATAGATGTCATTGACCACTGAGGACGGTGTTCCCCCAAGGGGGAGGGTCCTGTAATAGCCCTAGTTAAAAATCCATGTAAAATATATAAGACCACGATCATGGGACATGTATTCCAAGCTGAATGGTGGGAAACACATCCTAGTGGGGTGTCACTTAAGTTTATTATGGCTAAGAAAATTGGCAAAGGATTTGGAAAGGCAAAATGACATTTTGGCACATTTATTTATGAACATAATGGAAATTCGAAGAAAATGAAGGTGAAAGGTCACAGGTTGCATGTGAGGAGGAAAATGAAGGAAAATAATGGAGAATGGAGAAAATAGAGGCCTCATTGATAAAAAAGCTTTTAAGGATCATCGGGTAGGCTTGGTCAGTGTAGAATTTTGTCAGTTTAGTTTTAGAGTTTTGTCTCGATTCTTTCTCTCTTATACTCTTGGAAACTTAGAGTTTTCTTAGAGCACACTTGGAGGAGTGTGGCACAATTGGAGTTTTGGAGCAATAAGGCACTATAAGAGTAGGAAAGCGCAAGAGGACATCGAGATCAACAGCTACAGTTGGATTTCTTCGCATGTATCGAGTTGCATGTATGGTTTCCTCACTAGTTTTGGCATGCATGTCATATGCATGTGGTTTATGGGTCATGATCTGTCATTGGCATGGAGGATTTCCTGCATTGATAATGGATTTGCCTAACCTTGTTGATGAGCCCCATAAATGGGTAATTATATGGGCTCATTTAGCCTCCTAATTCGACTTAATCCACCATTCTCATTAGTTTATTGCATGTTTTTTATTATATTTATGCTAATAGAGTGAATTGGGTAGTCATTATTCCAAACAAGTCTAATGGGTGCTTTGTGCAGTTTTTTGGTCAATTTTGAGACAAAATCAAAGGTTTTAATGAGCACTTGCAACCAATTCGTGGAAGAACAAGGGAGAGGATTTGTAGGAAGGTGTCTCCTTCATTTATGAGCCCTTACCTCGAATTCTCCACCAGCAGCTCGGAGTTCAAGGGCCACCACATCGATTATCACAAGGGGAGTCGAGCAAGGGCTAGTAAAGTTGCTGTTAACTGCAAGTTTTGGCAGCTGAGTTCCTAAAGTTTAGGAGGACTGTTGGGGTCCTCAATTTGTATAAATAAGAAGGCTTAGGGCCTCGTTTCAGTTAGTCATTTTTTCAATTCAATTTTAGTTAGATTTTAGTCAGTAGGTTAGCTTTGTATCATCATAGTTTCGAGCTTTTTCTTGTAGACAGTTTTTGATGTAACTATTATTCCTTGATCAATCAATATGAATCCAGCTTTGCACCAGCTCTAATATTTCTTAGGAGGCTGTAGCTCTTGGGGTTGGGCCCAACCCAAGTGCCCAGTACCTCCTTTGTGTACTTTTATGTGTCTTTGCTGCATTCCTAGAATAATTTTTTCTATTTAGATTAAAATCTTGTTTTGTTACTTAGATTGCTTTTGATGATTAAAATAGCTTTTCATGCTTCAAGTTGATTTGATAGTTTGAGTACAGAAAGTATCTTCAGAAAAGTCCATCAAGCAACCCTTGATCTCACCTCTCCCTCCTTAGGACCATGAGCTGAGACCAAGGCATACTTGCTGCCACAAAAAAAATTGTTTTGCTTTTTAATGCAATTGCAAGCGTTGGATTTTTAGATGGAAAAGTTGATACCAGTTATGCTTGCATATTTCGATCCATTCTTTCTTAGGTTTCCATAATTGTCTTGCATGATTTACTGTTCACAACTAGTTGTTCATCATGATTTTGGTTTTTAGGTCAGATTAGTTCACAATAGATAGATCTCTGATTTTTTAGTCTTTCTTTGATTAGTTTTGAGAAATTGTGTGCAGATCACCTGTAATCCATCCCTGCCTAACCTTCCTCCATCATACAACCTGCTCCAACCCCTAATCCAAGATTCCTTCCCTTCATTTGCCACCCCTTTTCCAACTTAACCTAATTCCCATTCTTGTGCATCATTGCTCCCTCCACCATCGAACAAATCCAATCGCTCCTTAGCCTCATTCACCAGGTCCTAGACCCCTTAACATCCTTATCCAACCTCCATTTCCACTTTCCCACCGTTTTTCCTCCATCAACCCTCCAAAATCCTCTTTTTGGAACATCCTGTAGAAGCTACAGAACATCATGTAGAAGCTACAGTACATCTTGTAGAACCCCTGCAGACTTCCTGTAGAAGCTCATGAAAGCTGTTTATTCAGATCCGATCACTGTGAAACTCTCTGGAAGGGTGCTAGGGACCCCTTAGGCCCTCTTCTAACCTTCCCAACCTCCTGTAAGCATTTCCTTTCGCCAATCCACCTTTGCACAACCAAAAACAGTAAAGCACATGCATAATAATTATGCCAATTTACTCAAAAATACAAAAAGATGTTTTTTTCTAGATTTTATTGTAGAAGTAGCTTAGTCACATGCATTTTACCTTTATAAAAGTCAATGGCATCCATTTCCACTGCTTTCATCGCTTTTCTCGCACCGGTAGGGTTAGTCAGTAAAACTAGGGTTTGCATTTCCTTTCCGCTTTTCGCTTCTTTCTACAAGTAGAGTAGCCTATGTTGAGTTAGCTTTCGTCCATCACATATAAAAGCTTCTTCTCTGAGCTCATAGAAGTTGGCTTAAGCTCCTAGCGAACTTGTGCTAGCTAATCAAGTGACAGTCGCGGCAAGAGCTAGTACTTGTGCATACAGCACCGTCGCTTCCAAGTTTGTTACGAACTACCGAGTTGATAAAAGTAAAGAAGGGAATCCTAGGAGTTGCAGCATTATTGCTGCAATACTGGGGCCCACCATATTTTTGGCGCCGTTGCTGGGGAAGCGTCAGAGTATTAGAGATTGCTGCTTTTCTTCTATTTTCTACTACAACCTTCTGCTAAATAGTTTATTTCAGCAAGCGTAAAGTACATTGTTTCATTTCCATTCTGCAATTTCATTTCCGCAAAAGTAGATTAGACATTTCCTGCTTTCATTCATTTCAGCAAAATAGATTAGTCCTTTCCTGCTTTCATTTCAATTCCGCATTTTCATTTCAGGAAGATAGATTTTAGTTAGTTGCAGTTCAATCTATTTCAGTTTCGCATGTACAAGCAGAAAAAAGAAACAAAAAATCAACCAAAAAGATTCCCTGTCATGCCTTGCAGGAGTAGAGATAATTCAGAAAAATGTTTGCACAACACCCCCACTGCTTCACACAGCCAACCTTCTCTCTTCTTCGATGGCTGTGATTAAGAAGAACCCCTAGGTGGACAACAAGACATATTTGAAGAACCTCTAGGGGAGAAGAAAATTCAAACATTCCTCTGGAGCAAATGGCTACAAACAGAAATGTTGGGAGCAATACCTTAACCAAAAATGAATTTGCAAATCAGATGGAAGATTTCAAGAGAGAGATGAGGCAGTTTCTTGCCATGCAACTAGATACCTTGCGGATCCAAAGGAAGCAAGAGGAAGCTAAGAGGGCTTTGGCCATCTTTTGTCCCAGGTGCACTAGAAAGCATCCTAGGAATGAATGTCCATTGCACTCCATAGAAGTGTGTTTTGTCTGTGAAAAAGACCATCGTACAGATCAGTGCCCTTCCTTACACAGAATCAAAGCTGCATATTAGAGGGCTAAAGCAGTCACTGAACCACTCTATTATATGAACCAAAGGAGGCCACATGGACCCATACCTTACCAGCAGGGAATGCAGGGGACATCCCAGACCTATTACGACCCCTATCAAGCCACTTCCATGCCTTCTTGGGGTCCCCATGCTCATCCTTCCTGGTCCACACCCCCTCCTTGGTCGGATCCATCTCCATATTATGCCCAACCAGCTGCTCATTCATTTCACTCTTATGCTCAGCCATAGCCTCAGTGGAATGCACCTCATTAGGGGTGGAGGCCCCAGTACAACACTCCTCTCGCTCCTTTTCCTCCACCACCTGCCCAACCACAACCCCATCCACATCCATTTCAAATATACACCCCCACTCAACTACCCATATCACTATTTCCAAACCCGCACATTGGAGTAGCTCAACCCAATTGCAAAGATGAGGCACAACATGTCCAAATGACTCCTCTTGAGCTCAATGATATTCACCATAGCTCAGGAAGAGTATTGCAAAAAAGAGATTATATTGAAAGCATTGAAAGACCACATCCAACAAAAGAAGATTCAAAGGAGAAGATCAAAGAACCATGGGCTGCACTTGATGAAGAGAAGACATCAAAATCAGAGATCGAGAGAGTTCCCTCATGGTTACCATCAAATACTCCATGTACTCAAGAGAAAAATCAGCAAAAAAAGGAAGATGAGAAAGTCATGGTAGAAGGTGACATGAAGAACGATCCAGGTTAGCAAAAGGACCAAGGATATCAAAGCTATATTGAGATATGGTTCTAGACGGTCACTATGTTGTAGCGATACTCTCTTCCTCAACTGTGTTTGATCCCTTCAAAGTCAAATCATTTGGTCTCTGAAATCCGGATAGCTGTCAAAGCATGCAATTCAAGTCGCCACATCATTTTGTCTCTAATCTCGATGTGCACATGGCTCCATTGGAAGTATTCTTATACTTGAAAATGATTTTGTTTTTCAAGTAGTAGGGTATATATATATATTATATATATATTATATATATATATATAAGAGGAAAATAAAAATCTAAGGTGAAAACCTCCTTGGAGGCTCCTTAGATTGGCTCATTGATTGAAACCTCTATGAGGCGGGTAGTGGGTTGGAAAAAAGAGAAAAGAAAAAAGAATAAGATCCTTGGATGAAAACCTCCCTTGGAGGCGCCCAGGGCAGGCAATTAGGGTGAAAACCTCCATGAGGCACCCTAGTTGTTTTCAAAAAAAAAAGAGAAAAAGAAAGAAGAAAAGAGAAAAAGAAAAATAAACCTAATTTCCATTGAATAATTGCAGGTTGCAGCAAGGACATTGTAGGTTAGGAGGATCACTCAAAACAAAGAGAGGAAGTTTTGTGCCTTCTATAGGAAGTTTTGTGTCTTCTACAGGAAGTTCTGTGTTTTCTACAGGAAGCCTACAAACAAGCCAAAATTGATCTCCGAAGAAGACCCGAAGGCTGGGAATATGTCCATGAGGCCTGCACACATCCATGTTTCCATCCCTCACCCTTCTCCATTATTTTTTCCATCTCATTGTGCTTCTTTCCTAAAACTGTGTGTTCTACAGGAAGTTCCTATAGAAATTACAGGAAGCTAGAAATGGATTTTAAAAGGCAGTTTGGCGAACATGATAGCTTCGTAAAGGGTTCATAAGTCCTCCTACAATCCTCAACCCTCTCTCCCATCAATTCCAAGTCTGCATTATAGCCCAAGCTCATTTTTTTTTACTATGCAAAAAACTGTAGAATGCTTTGTAGCAAAAATACATAGTGCAGAAATTTGTTTTTTCCCTCACGTGAAAACCGTGAATCCATTTACAAAACCTTTTTACGAGGAGTTGTATAGGGATGATGGCAACATGCCTGAGCAATTTCAGCCAATTCTGGTGCACGATTTCCAAGAAATCAGCCTCCATCACCTTCAGCCATTTTTGCATTTTCTCCATATCCGTGCATCCGTTTCAAAATCTGTTTCATGGGGAGATGCATATGGGTGATAGTAACCTACCCAAGCAATTTATGCCAATTCAGATGCATGGTTTCCGAGAAATTGACCTCTGTAATCTTCAGCCATTTTCAGTTTTTCTCGATATCCGTGCATCCATTGACCATAATTTTGCTATGGGAGGTGCATAACAATGATAAAAGCATGCACAGAAAGTTTCAGGTCAATATGATCTATCGTTTGGGAGCTATGGAGAAAACAAGTTGATGTCTTGTAAAAATTCAGCATCAACAGCATGAGGGTGCAAATCTGAACATTGAAGCAAGCTCTTGCAGCGTAGATCCAGCCAAAGGATACCTGCACCAGAAAATAAGCTATGTATCAGCAAATAGACCAGCATGCATCCCCAGAATATGAGCATGTAGCAGCAAAAAGGACCAACAGCACGTCGACTTACAGATATGTGTCTAAACCAGTTCCTCTATTTGCATCTATATGATTCGAAAGTGCACGAACGAATGAAATGGTTAGATTAAGCTAGAAGGCTAGCCAGTCAACTCAACACCCTCGATTGGTTCGATTGCACTCATCCGAAGATCACCAGCACATGTGTATAGTCATTCACGGGAAATAAATTAAAAAAAAAAAAAAAAGGTGGTGGCAGATGTTGAAATCCAGCGCAACTGATGGTAAGGGATTATAGGCAGAAGACATCCAGTCCCATGATGACACTGCAGTAGGGACCAACGGTCCAAATAATGACAACACACATTTCTGCCACGTCATCTTCTCACACAAATCACGTTGCAGTTAAATGATGCTCGACTGAAACTCTCACCACTCTTTCTTCACTGCATCTTCACGACATTCACAACTGAAGCACGCGTCCACCACTTCCAGATCAGCTAACCAGTGGTCCTCTGCAAGATTCCTACCTGATTTTTTGAGATTTCTGCCATTTACAAAAAAAAAAAAAAAAAAAAAAAAAAAAAAAAAAAAAAAAACCTCCTGCCTATCGGGCTCTACAGGAAGCATAATTTCGTTCTACAGGAAACGAGAGCCTTCTACAAGAAGGCTTTTACAGGAAAGGCAAAAACAGACGTGCAGAAAGAAAACCTGAGATTTTCAGCGAATTTCAAGCTCAAAATGTGGTAGGCTCAAGAAAACTTCTCCATGCATGATTTGTTTGTGCAATTTGGTGAATTAAACATGGCATCAGATTGAAAAATCAGAGGAAAAGTCTGCCTGTGTGGTGGAAGTAAAACGGTTCCCTGCATATTGCACTGAGTTTCCCAGTTGTTTCTGCATCAAAATTCTCCTCCACATTTCCTTTTTTTTTTTTTTTAAATTCTCCTGTAGGGAAGATATATGCAGCTGTGGAGGCGAGCCTGTGTATGGAAATTTTGAATTTGCATATCTGTCTGTGTGCTGAGAAGAAAACTTGATCTCTGTCCTCTATCTGTAGAAACAAAATTCTTCCTTTCATAGACAGACAGCCGAGTTCTGGATAAAAGCAGTTTAAAACAAAGGAAAATATTGCAATTTGATGTTGTAAGGAGAAGCACATGGGAAATTCCTTATTTGGGTTCAAAAAAAAATAAAAAAATTGAATTCAACTATCCTCTGTTTCAGTGATTGAGTGTGTTTTTTCCCACTTGAGCATTTTTTTTGGGTTAAAACACAAACTCAACACCATGCCAATTGAATAAATTGAGAAGAACATTGATGAGGCAGCATAGGACATTCAAGCATATGGAAAAACAGAGGAAGAACAGAAGGAAAAAGAGAAATTTGACATGACTGTTGAGCATGAGACAGAAAATGAGACAACAGAGAAAACAGAGAAGGCGAAAAAGGAAAAAGGTTGGGAAGAAAAAATCCAAGAAAGCCCAAATGAAAGCTGTCACATCCAAAGCAGACACACAAACAAAAGGGAAAGAAAACAACCTAAAATAGCAGCATCACAGACAGGAAAGATTGACAGAGGGACTTCTACAGGAAGCATGGAAGAAGAACAACGACAGGAGAAATCACCTGAAATATTGGCAAGGGAGGCAGCAACTGTGCTTGCCACCTTAAGCACACCTCCAAAACCAAAAAGGAAGAGAGAGAGGCAAACCTCCATGTACTTTAAAGCAAGGAGGAGCACACAGATCAAAGTAGGCAGACCCCAGCCGTAGTCAAAGGAGCCAATTGTCATTAAGGACACAACAGCTAAACAAAAGGAGGAGTCTCTTTCAAAGATATCCAACACCTATGAACGAGGAAGCGCAAAAACCTCCACCTGGAGAGAGAGAATTAGGATGATGGACTCGAAGATAGTTCTACAGGGAGCTGAGAATTCTCTACAGGAAACTCGGGCTAAGCTAAAAGAGACCGAGAAATTGGAGGAGAAAGCGTTCAAAAAATCACAGGAAGAAGGAAAGACAGAGCAACTATTGGAACCAAGCCTTCAGCCTAGCTTGGGCTCATACTATAACCTATTAGAAGCTAGGAAGATAATTCCTCAAAAATTTGCGGTACCACTCTTCTTTGCACTAGAGCAAGAAAGGGTGAGGACTCACACTTGGATGAGGATTGCCAAGTCCAAGGGTGTGGCAGACATAGGTCACCTAGAAGAACAAATCAAGGAATCAAGAAAGGAATTGCCCATGGTAAGGCATGTGGAAAGCAGTCAAAGGACCAAACTACAAGAGGAGAATGAGCTGCTGAAACAACAGTTACAGCTACAGGGAAGTCATAACGAAGATAGGCCCTCCATTTTGGCAGAACAACAGCAGCAAGAAGGGCCTCCAGCAGACAAGGAAACATCTGATGAACAACATAGAGAGGACAAGCTGTAGGTTGAGGTTGAGGCGCTAACAAAACTGCTACAAGAAAAGGAGCACAGGCAGTGGGAAGAAGTAGAGAGAAAAGCAGGGTTTCATGACCAAGAAGAGGACATCACCTCGGAAGCCTGGGATGTGAGAAAGGCAGTCAAAACAATCAAAGATGAAGAGATAGATTAGTTGCTCAGAGGATGAGCAACACTTTCAGTAGGGGGTGATGATGAGCCCCAGAAATGGGTAATTATATGGGCTCATTTAGCCTCCTAATTCGACTTAATCCACCATTCTCATTAGTTTATTGCATGTTTTTTTATTATATTTATGCTAATAGAGTGAATTGGGTTAGTCATTATGCCAACAAGTCTAATGGGTGCTTTGTGTAGTTTTTTGGTCAATTTTGAGACAAAATCAAAGGTTTTAATGAGCACTTGGCAGCCAAATTCATGGAAGAACAAGGGAGAGGATTTGTAGGAAGTTGTCTCCTTCATTTATGAGCCCTTACCTCGAATTCTCCACCAGCAGCTCAGAGTTCAAGGGCCACCACATCGATTATCACAAGGGCAACTGAGCAAGGGCTAGTAAAGTTATTGTTCACTGCAAGTTTTGGCAGCTGAGTTCCTAAAGTTTAGGAGGATTGTTGGGGTCATCAATTTGTATAAATAAGAAGGCTTAGGGCCTCATTTCAGTTAGTCATTTTGTCAGTTCAATTTTAGTTAGATTTTAGTCATTAGGTTAGCTATGTATCAGCATAGTTTCGAGCTTTTTCTTGTAGACAGTTTTTGATGTAACTATTATTTCTTGATCAATCAAGATGAATCCAGCTTTGCACCAGCTCTAATATTTCTTAGGAGGCTGTAGCTCTTGGGGTTGGGCCCAACCTAAGTGCCCTGTACCTCCTTTGTGTACTTTTATGTCTCTTTGCTGCATTCCTAGAATAATTTATGCTATTTAGATTAAAATCTTGTTTTGTTACTTAGATTGCTTTTGATGATTAAAATAGCTTTTTATGCTTCAATTTGATTTGATAGTTTGAGTACAGAAAAGATCTTCAGAAAAGGCCATCAAGCAACCCTTGATCTCACCTCTCCCTCCTTGGGACCATGAGCTAAGACCAAGGCATATTTGCTGCCACAAAAACATTGTTTTGCTTTTTAATGCAATTGCAAGCGTTGGATTTTTAGATGGAAAAGTTGATACCATTTATGCTTGCATATTTAGATATGTTTTTTCTTAGGTTTCCATAATTGTCTTGCATGATTTACTGTTCACAACTTGCTGTTCATCATGATTTTGGTTTCTAGGTCAGATTAGGTCACAGTAGATAGATCTCTGATTTTTTAGTCTTTCTTTGATTAGTTTTGACAAATTGTGTGTAGATCACCTGTAATCCATCCTTGCCTACCCTTCCTCCATCATACAACCTGCTCCAACCCCTAATCCAAGATTCCTTCCCTTCATTTTCCACCCCTTTTCCAACTTGACCCAATTCCCATTCTTGTGCAACATTGCTCCCTCCATCCTCGAAGGAATCCAATTGCTCCTTAGCCTCATTCACCAGGTCCTAGACCCCTTAACATCCTTATCCAACCTCCATTTCCACTTTCCCACTGTTTTTCCTCCATCAACCCTCTTTTTGGAACATCCTGTAGAAGCTACAATACGTCCTATAGAACCCCTGCAGACTTCCTGTAGAAGCTCACGAAAGCAGTTTCTTGAGATCCGATCACTGTGAAACTCTCTGGAAGGGTGCTAGGGACCCCTTAAGCCCTCTTCTAACCTTCCCAATCTCTTGCAAGCATTTCCTTTCGCCAATCCACCTCTGCACAACCAAAAACAGTAAAGCACATGCATAATAATTCTACCAACTTACTCAAAAATACAAAAAGATGTTTTTTCTAGATTTATTGTAGAAGTATCTTAGTCACATGCATTTTACCTTTCTAAAAGTCAACGGCATCCATTTCCACTGCTTTCATCGCTTTTCTTGCATCGGTAGGGTTAGTCGATAAAACTAGGGTTTGCTAGGGTTTGCATTTCCTTTCCGCTTTTCGCTTCTTTCTACAGGTAGAGTAGCCTATGTTGAGTTAGATTTCGTCCATCACATTTAAAAGCTTCTTCTCAGAGCTCATAGAAGTTGGCTTAAGCTCCTAGCGGACTTGTGCCAGCTGATCAAGTGACAACCGTGGCAAGAGCTAGTACTTGTGCATACAACACCATCGCTTCCAAGTTTGTTACGAACAACCGGGTTGATAAAAGTAAAGAAGGGAGTCCCAGGAGTTGCAACATTATTTCTGCAATACTAGGGCCCACCACTTGCCATTTCCTGGATAACCATGGTGTTGTGGGTTCATTTCTTTGTTTTTCTAGTCGGTTCTCATGTTTTCTTAGCTTGGGTTGAGTTATAGCTAGTTCTTGGAAGCCGTGGTTGGACAAACGCTCTGGAAGCCTTGTAACAACTAGGGTTGAGCTACTAGTTCTAGAAGCCTTGGTTAGACAAACTCTTTAGAAGCCCTTGGTGGGTTGAGTTACTAGTCTTTGAAGCTTTGGCAGGACAACCACTCTGGAAGCCCGACGACAGTTGTGGGTTGAGTTACTAGTCTTGGAAGCCTTGGTTGGAACAAATGTTGTGGAGTCCTGGAAGGCTTGGGTAGAGACTAATTTGGTGATGGTTTTATTTTCTCTGACTATGAGGTGGAATTACTGTTTGATGGGTTGAGGTGGTTTGACCTCTGAAAGCCCTAGATGGTTTTGATTGATGTGTTTTATGAGATCCCGCATTCATGCTTGGAATATGGCACGAGGGTGACTGGATGAAGAGAGATTTGGCTCAACCATGTCTACGGTCAAGTGGAACGTGGTAGTCCCATAAAGGGTTGGCTTTTGCATCATTAATATGAGGTTATTTCTCCTTGTTAATTCATGAGTATTATATTGGTTTATATGTGGATTAAATGGTTGTTGTTTCCTTGGTATTTATATTGTTATTATGTTGGTTATGTACATGTATTATGAGAGTGGCTATGTATATCTCTCATCGTGTTTTTACTTGTAAATGAATGAACAATGTATCTATGGCCTAATAGATGATAATGCAACTAATGTGATAAGGAAACAATGCCTCATATTGAATCTCAAATAAGTATGAGAACCCTATGCTCAGTTACGCTGTCGAGACCTGTAGATTTCGTATTTTTGATATGTTTGACGAAATGCCTGTCATGGCTAATAGGGGTCCAGTCAATTCCTTGCATTTGTATCATGGTTTTGTTGTTATCTTTCAGTTTTGGAAGTGTCATTGAGTTTTGGGCAGTGACCTGGGTTCTGGGCTTAAAAAGGTGGCTCACATCCTAGAGAAGCAAGCACAACACTAGGGAGAAAAGTCCATAGACATTGGCATACCCATGTTGTGGGAGCATCTAGAGCATCCTAAACACATGAATTCCCATATCAAGGGAGAGTTTGGGGGTTAAATGGCCCAAACTATCAGTGGGACCCAGGGGCTGGTTATCTGAGAGGTTGGAATGGTTACTGGGATTCCTGCTACTGATGTGGAGGGTTTATATGGTGTGTTTCTCTAGATTCCACTTCATTAAGGTGACTTAGGAGGTCACATCATATGATAGTAACTTCTCGTCACATGTTTACCCCGGTTAGTCGATTACTTGGGTAGATGTGGGAGGAGGGTGTTACACCAAGGTATTTGAGACTCCCAAAGGCCTCCCACATATTCATGATTATGATCATGTTATTCACTTGATTCTAGGAAGTGTTCCTCCAAAAATTAGGCCTTACAAATATCCTTATGCCTAAAAGAGTGAAATTAAATGTATGCTTGCATAAAAGCTAGAGGCCAGTATAATTCAACCCAACCAAAGTTTTTTCTCTACTCCAGTAGTATTGGTGCACAAGAAGGATGGATCATGGTGTATGTGTTCGAATTATAGGGAGCTCAACAAGATCACTATTAAAGATAAATCTCCCATTCTCGTCATTAATCAATTGTTTGATGAATTACATGAAGCAATTTACTTCACCAAGCTGGATCTTCGTCTAGGATAACATTAAATTAGAATGAAGTCTAAAGACATTTTGAAAACAACATTCATAACTCATGAAGTTCATTATGAATTTTTGGTCATGTATTTTGGCCTTACTAACACACCTTCCACATTTCAAGATTTTGTGAATTCCATTTTCAAACCCTTCCTTTGAAATTTTGCGTTAGTATTTTTTGAGGATATACTAATCTACAACAAGTCTTGGAAGGATCATGTTCAACATGTTAGCAAGGTGCTTAAACTATTGGAGGAGAAAGAATTATATGCAAAAGCCTCCAAATATTTCTTTGGAGTACATGAGGTGGAATATTTGGGTCATATTGTATCTCATGAGGGTGTTAAGGTAGAACCTAACAAAATTAAATCCATTAAGGAATGGAAAATCCCCACAACCAAAAAGAATTTTCGAGGATTTCTTAAGTTCATAGAGTATTATCGCAAGTGTTGTTAAGAATTATGGGAGAATAACTATGTCTCTAACAACATTAATGAAAAAGATGCATTTTCTTGGACTCCAGAAGCAACAAAGGCCTTTGAACATCTTAAAGAGGAAATGTACCAAGCATCGGTCTTAGCTACACTAGACTTCACAAAAACCTTTATTGTGGAATGTGATGCCTCAGGAAATGGAATTGGTGTTGTTTTAATGCAAGAAGGAAGAGCCGTTGCTTTTCAAAGTCATCCAATCAAGGGAAAGTATTTACACAATCCTGTTTATCAGAAGGAAATGTTGGGAATACTACATGCACTGAAGCAATGATGACCTTACCTAATAGGAAGACACTTCAAGGTAAAAACAGATTGTGATAGTTTTAAATACTTTTTGTAACAAAGATTATCTTTAGAAGTGAAACAAAAATGGGTCGCAAAGATGTTGGGAATTTGAAATCTTCTACAAAAAAGGGAAGCAAAATGTTGTTGCAAATGCACTTTCAAGAAAGGATGAGGATGTGGAAGCATTGCTCTGTGCCATTTCTATTATCCAACTTGATTATATAACTGAAGCAAGAGATGAATGGAAGAATGACAAAGAGGTGTGGACACTCATTCAAAAGTTGCAACAAGATCCCAGTACATCTGATACATTTATTTGGAAAAATGACTCACTATGGTACAAAGATCACTTATATATATGTAAGAATTCCCAACTCAAACAAAAGATTCTTTTGGAATTGCACAATTCTCCCTTAGGAGGGCACTCAGGATTTTAAAAAACTTACCACAGGATCAAGAAGGATTTTTTTTTAGATTGCCTTAAATCTGATATTCAGAAGTTTGTGGCAAAATGTTTGGTTTGCCAACAAAATAAAGTTGAGACAATTAAGACCTCGGGTCTGTTACAACCTTTAGCCATTCCAATTCAGCGTTGGGAGGAGGTCTCAATGTATTTTATCACAAATTTACCCAAGTTCGAAGGAAAGAGTGTCATCATGGTGTTAGTTGATAGACTTACCAAGTATGCACACTTTTGTGCATTATCCCATCCCGATAAAGCCAATACAATTGCTACTTCATTTATGGAAACAATTCAAAAGTTACATGGAAACCCAAAGATTATTTTAAGTGATAGCGATTCCATTTTCATTGGAAATTTTTAGACGAAATTATTTTCTTGTCTTGGTACTCAATTAACTCATAGCTCATCTTATCATTTTGAACCTGACATGCAAACTGAGACAGTGAACAAAAATGTTTGGAAGGATATCTCCATTGATTTGTATATGATAAACAAACGCAATGGGTCAAGTGTTTACCTCTAGTTGAATGGTGGTATAACGCTTCCATAACTACTGATGAGGCTTAGTATTGCAACAAGAATGTTGCAACTCCCAAGGCTATCAAATATAATTATCAACCCGAGATTCATACAAACTTAAGAGGTATCGACACTATATGTGCAACATACAATGTGTCATTCTTTTACTGTCATGATGTAATGGAATGCATGTAATCAAATCCTAAACAAATTGCAGAAATGGAAATGCCTAAAATGGAAACCTTAACCTATTGCAGGAAATAAATTACAAGGAAATCAAACCTCTTCTAATTGAATAAAGAAAAGATTACGGACTAAATATCAATGATAACATTTCAAAGAGTTTAGATCCATTGATAGAGTTCATCGGATGTGGCAATCAAGAAAATCTTTGTTGTATTATCCAATTAATAAATATGTCCATTAACCCAAATTGTTAAGATGTTTTGTAGGGGTAAAAGGGCAAGTCCTAAGTGGTGTTTATTCCTCCTCAAACATTGACTTAGAGCCTAAGGTATGATTCAACCCCAAGGGACAAAAACCAAGATTTTTGAGAAAATATGGGCAAGTATATACATGCTGGAAGAGTGCTATAGGAAGTTTCAAGTGTTGCTACAAGAAGTTACAAATTTGCTACAGGAAGATATAATTCATCGAATGACCAAGTAAATCAACTCCAAATTGGATGGGACAAATTTTATTATTGAATAGGATTATTTAGGCATCCATTACAAGTGGAATCACTCAAAAATACTCATGTTAACACATGCTAAAAAATAACAGAAAATTACTATTCTAAAATCTGCAAATTCGAGAACTAGTGAGCTAGTTAATCTATCAAATGCCTAACCTAATCAAGTGAAAATTAAATGGGATCAATTTTGTTATTAACTTGAATTTTTTTATGATCTAATGCAAGTGGAATCAACTCAATTGAAACTCATTAACATGTTCTAAAAAATAACATAAAATTACTACTATTTGCCACAAGGGACTTCCAGAAATTTAGATTTGGGAATAAGCAAACTAATCCAAGTAGCTCAATGATTACTGTGACCTTCCATAGATATTCCAAGGATGGAATCATGCTTATGATCCTGCAAAAAAAATTAATTCAACCATTTAACCCAATCTTATGACAAGAAATCATCAATACTAAATGCATAATTAAGAAAAAAACAAGAATAAGAGATGCATGTGAATAAGAAGTGAAAAGAAGAAAAATAAATTATACAAAAGGGCTCTTAGGCTCCTGGGATGGCCAAGCCCAAGGAAACTCAAAGTCCTATGAAAGAGACCAAAATTTAGAAGTTGAACATGGCACCAAACTTCATTATTTCCATCAATACAATTACATCCGCTGCAAGAAATGAAAGTGGAGAAGTAAAAATACAAGTTTTCTCCATAAGAAGACTAAGACAAATCAACCCTTAGTGGATTCAACTTGGTACTTATACAAAATGATTAGGAAACATTCCCCATGAAAGGAGGAATCTTTCCCCTCCAAAATCCCCCAAATAGTGGATCTAGTTCCCAACACTAGGAATTTGCATTAAATGAAAGGGAACACATTCCTAGATTTTCTCAATCATTGGAGCTCCAGAATTTGTTCATGATTTCATGATATCTTGTTGATTTATTAATAAATATTGATCCTCTTGTAGTAGGGAGCAAGTCCCTAAATTATCTCCCCCTCCAAATCTTCATAATCTGCCTAACAATATTCCATAAAAATAAATAATATTAGGCATAAATATGCAATTATCCAGAAACCTTCCTAATGAACATAATAAAGTTAAAAAGACATTATCTAATGCAAAAATAGAGGTTTAATGTGCTGAAGGATGGTCAAATGGGCCTTAATTTATGTCTGTTTTGGAGGCCCATCAACTACAACAAAAATGTCCCCATTGATGGCTCTTTATGGATATCATCCATTGTCCATCACATCATATTTAAGAGAAAATTCTAAGGTTCAAGTAGTGGAAGATCACATCGAGCATCAATAACACTTTCTCAAACTATTAAAAGATAACCTCACTCTAGTGCAAAATCAAATGAAACAATAGGAAAATCAACATCATAGTGAAAGAAGTTTTGATGTACGCGATTGGGTTTTTTTACGGCTACAACCATACAAACAAATGTCCCTCAAGCAAGCTAAAATGAATAATAAATTATCACCCAAATACTATGGTCCTTAAAAGGTGTTGCAAAATATTTGTACTATGGCATACAAATTGGAGATTCCTGCATCTTCTTGAGTACACCCAATTTTCCATGTTTCATGCTTAAAGAAGGTTATTGGTGACAAGATCCCAGTTCAAACAATATTGCAAGAACTTGACGAAGAAGGAAAAAACATATTGGAACTTGAAGCAGCCACAGAGACAAGAAATCAATAACTACGAAATCGATTAATTTCATTGTATCTCATTAAGTGGAAGAACTTACCTGCTAAAGATTCCACATGGGAGGATGATAATTTTATACAAAAGCATCCAAAACTCCTTAAGCGTTGAGGACAACACTTTTTTTTGAAAGAGGGGAATGTCAGGTCCCTATAATACTAGTGTAGCCTCCTTATTGTTATTGTCGTGCCCATGTAGCCCCCATATTGTTATTGTTATGCCCTTACATTATTATTGTTATATAGGCTCTGATTATATTGTGACCCCTTAGACTCCTAAATATACTAAGTAGGTCTTGTCATTTGTATCATCTAAGAATTATTCATTTATGTGATGTAAATGAGGTTTCCCCCTTGAAGAGACTAATTTTCAAGTCGTTGATCTATTTTTTCTTCTGTTTTGTGATCTGGTTGCATAACAATATTGTCGTAATGTGTTTTTTAATTTGCGTTTGTTGCTAGATAATTTCACATTGTGTTGTTAATTTGGTGTGTGGAAGTGTGCAACGGAAGATGAAAAATGGATGTGCGTGTTGTGTGAATATTGTTGAGTGATCTCCCGTGCAACTGTCAACTGTGAAACCTGCGTATGGTTCAAGCATAGTTTAGTTGACTGCTATGAAGAGAGTGTTTTCCATGTGATGTTTCTTTTATTAATTGAACTCGAACTACTGATACAAGCCTGTGTCTAGTGGATTTACAATTGAATCCTAGGAGTTGCTATGATGTGAAATGAAAATTTTACCAGTGTGAGGCAGGGTGGTTTTTTATTTCAGATGAAATCGTTACCAAGAGGGCACATGGGGATGCTTTATTTAACTTGTGTAGCTAATGCGAGTAGAAATATGAGAAATAGTATTTTTTATTTTCCTCCTACTGTGTATTTTTAGGATCTTAGACACAATGCCTTCAAAGCCTTGATGTCGTCTGGCCATCTAAGAGTGCGTTGGTATCCAAGTGGCAAATGAAAAATCGGATGAAGACTGGGAGTGTTGCTCTTATTCTATGCTTAAACATTTATGGTATCATTTTCCAGAAGTATTTATCATTTCCTAGAATCAAAATTGTAGTTGCTTAGTCGGGACGAGCATGAGAAACTCCACAGCATTCGAAACTACAAGCCAAAGTTGCTAAATTCACTTTTCCATTGGCATTGTACGAGTTCAAAGGAGAGGTGAAGCTACGTGTAACAGCCCAAAATAGATATCTAATTAACTTATTAACATTAAATTTAAACTATGAAGTGTACTTACCTGGGCTTACCTGTGGTAGAAGTAGGCTTACCGCAACAGGGTTT
>APFE031397122.1:78401-151906 GCA_000404065.3 Pinus taeda | reverse complement strand
TAATAAATAATAATAACTAAATACAAAACTAATAATTAATAATAAAAATAATGAATAAAAATAAATAATAAATAATAATAATAATAAGTAATAATAAATAAATAATAATAAATAAATCACTTGATAATAAATAATAAGAATAATAAATAATAAATGATATTAAAAATTATATAAAAAGAAATAAGTAATAAAAATAAAAATAAAGATAGTAATAACCATATTTAAGCTCTAAATAAGAATAAATAGAAATAAAAGAAGAAAATTATCAAAAGAAGGAAATAAAACAAGAAAGCTAAAAATCAAAAGAAAAGTAAAGAATAAAACAAGAAGAAAAAAAAGTTGCATGCAAACACATGGAGTGTGTGCATGTGGTTCCCCTTCCAATGTTTTGTTCTTTTCTTTTCTTTTGTTTTTTAGCTTTCTTGTTTTATTTCCTTCTTTTTGATAATTTTCTTTTTTTATTTCTATTTATTCTTATTTAGAGCTTAAATATGGTTATTACTATCTTTATTTTTATTTTTATTTTATTACTTATTATTTTATATAATTTTTATATCATTTATTATTTTATTATCGAGTGATTTATTTTTTTATTATTATTATTTTTTTTATTATTACTTATTATTATTATTTATTATTTATTATTAAGGGAGGGATATTACACTACGCGTGACAATTAATAATTTATTGCACAGTTCAAGATTAACGATGAAAAAGTATTTGGTAATAGATGTAGAGATGTGCGGGAATATAGAGAGGTTTAATCCACGAAGGCTTCATTGGGGGGGGGGGCACTACCATACCATGTGGGTTCATATTGGGGGATATATATTGAGGAAAAAATGACATAATATATTGGGGAATATATAGGGGGTAAAGGGTTTTTATATTGGTAAGTATAAAAAATGGAGTTCAAAGTTAATGGAAAAATATAGAGGGGTATAAAAAATATTAGTGAAAAAATTGATACCTACAATATCTAGTGAAAGTAGGGATTTTTTAAATTGGGAAGGTGTATTGGGTTTGTATTGGTAAGGGGTTAAATAATGTGATTTCTAGAGGTATTTTCCAAGATGTAGTCAAATTAGGGGTATTTTTTAGAATGCCACAAACACACACGATTTGTCACAGGTCCATTCAGTGAAACCCTCGTGGTTTAATCATGGATGGAGAACCGACAAAAGCAGACCCTACTTCAAAGTTTGAGACACTTTACTATGAGAATATAGTAACAATGGGTAGTCTTTCCATATCTCATCCAATCAATAAAGGGCAACGTGATTTTCTCAAGGTTGACAACGCGAGGAAGTTAGCAAGGTCAAGGACTTTCCAAGGGACTGCAATGGCTGTATATGGTCCAATAGAGAATAGATATTGTGTTTTGCTATCATAAGCAAACTTTGTTATTGGCTTCTTTGTTAAGAAGATTTTTTTTATTTTTGATTTGTAAAATTTAATATGGTAAAGAACCAACAATGAACAAAGTTACTTAATTCAAATCGGTGGTTCTCGTTGTATATGGTGCCATGAGAACATATAGTTGATTTGGTTATGTTTACCTTCTGTTATAAAGCTGGTAGGTTGGGTAAAGCCATGAACGTTAGTTGTAGGTTATCCTTATATGTTGTTAAGTGTGTGTATAAAGACAAGATAAGTTGTATGACCAAATTATGAACACATTCAATACCCATACAACTATCCTAGATAATTGTCAGATACAACTAGTTATGCCATCTTATAGATGGGAGTCTATCCATATGATGGTTCGGTTACTTGGCTATTTTTTCAGACAACTACAACGAGCTATGCAACTTGGCAAAATAAAGTATGTCAATATTGTTGATCTTGCAAGTTCGTCAACGATGGTCAGAGGAAGTTACACCTTAAATGAGTTAAGTGGGAAGCTTGAAGAGTGTGGTGGAGAAAGAGCATGGTTTGTGAGATTTCAGAATGCATAGAAGTGCTAGTGAAAACCATATCAGACAAATGTGACAGATATGTGAACTGTAATTTATCATTTTTTAAATTGATTTTTGTGATGTTAATTTTGACATGTAAGCATTAAGGGAGGGACTTGGAGATAATCCTTACATGATAAGTTTAGAGTTAGTTTGGGATTTTGTTGAGAGAATAGCTCAACCTCCTTATGTATGCTTGGAATCTGTTAGATCTTAACCCAACTATATATTTGTATCATATTTGTGAATGTAGAGTCAAAAAATAGTTTTATGTGTGCAAATTAATTTTCTTTGTCTTTCATCTCACACAATTGTTGCCTTGATGCACAAATGCTAGTATTCATAGCATTTCTACTTATGTTTTTGAATCTCATTCAAGCCTTTCATTGGCCCATAACATAAAGGCATGTCTTATCTCTTTCCTTAACTTCTTTGTCAAAAATGCCTTAGCTTAAGGCCTAAAAAATATATATATTTATATTCCCATTGAGATTTCCCCATATTGAATTTATCAGTCATTGCCTCAATATATCACTAAAAATCCCTCATAGCCCAACCATTTTCGAGCCTTACATGATTTTCATTAATAAGGGGACTCTTGGGTCATCGATGATTCTATACGGAATACAAATGCTCAACCACTAAAATTTTGAAGCTTGCCCTCCTCCATTTGCACCTACACCCAACAATGTTGGTGCGTATAATTTACCAGTAGAATTAATGTCCTTTCATTCCTTTGTGGGGCAACAGTTGGAGGTTCCAATTTCAAATCCTTAAACTATTTTGCAGGCCTTGATCAACTTCAATTTCAGAAACTTGGCCAACACTCATTTAATATAGTGATTATAGGAGAGTCTTCCTTCTCACTAATTTATCTGCATGTTTTGAAATTGGTATTATTGCGTGAGGGTACTAAGGTAATTGGATTTCTTAATGAAGGACATATGAGCATGGATAAAATACTATTAATATCATAAATTTCACATGATATTATTCTCCACAATTATTTAGGGAGTGTGGCATTATTCATGCTTTATGCTCTAATATAGATAACTTGAAGGGAAATTTCATTGTCCTACTATCCCTACTCAAGGAGAGTCCCAATCAATTCAACTTTAGTATCGAGAATATAAGTAATTTGCAAATAATTTCCTTTTGTAAGTTCACTTATACTTTTCAATTATAAATAGGTGCTCTTTGGTCAAATCCCACACCTTTTATTTGTCGAGCTTGAGAAAATGGCCATACTTGATAAATTATTAGAGTTACTGAACACTATAATACTCTCTATTGTTCATGACATGGTTACAATTGAAAAAGCCATCCTCACTGATGTTCAAACCTATTTACAAGATGCATATGAGAAAATCGCGTTTCCTTAGCTTGAATCTCGGCTTCAGTGAGATGAATAAAAAAAAGAGGCATCATTCTGAACTAGTTCTTGCTTAGAACAATACTCTTTTTGAGTTTGAGACAAATTCCTATCCACAACCAACACTTAATCAGATCAGTGAGGTCATTTCAAAAGTTGATTTACATGAAGATGCAGAGGTACAACTTTCACTTCCCAAGCCCATCATCAAACATTGGGAAGAACTTATCAACAACAAGAACATCGCAGATCTTGGATATGGAAAGGAAGTGTCATTTAACATTTTAGACTACTCTAAACCCATAGAGTTCTAAAGTGTTGGATTTCTTCACGATATCACATTTTCTCTTTCTCCTCTTCCACAACCACTTCAGATTATCAAAAGCCAACATTGTGATCGAGTTGGCCATGTGAAAGATCAATGTTTTGATATTTACCATTGTGAGCATTGTGGAAACATACATGTGATTCAGAACGATGTTCTAGATACAAGACTCCTACAAGAGAAAATATTCACCTTGGATGGATCACTTCTTGGAAATGCTCTTCAATAGCTAAGAAAATATATCGATCATACCTTAAAGTCTAGTCTCGAGTATTGACATGTCTTGCAGTGGAGATATATTCATCTTCTCACCTTGTGTTTGACAGGGGGAATTGATGGTTAACTACTAACTTCAAATATATATCGAGTGAGCCCGAGTCATAGCCTGAACCAAAGCTAGCTGCTAGAGCCTAGAGACAGAGTCAACTAGTGCCAGAGTCATAGTTGTAGCCAAAGACAAATTCATGTTCCATGAGCATGATTTGGTTGGTGGCTTGCCTTAAACCACCACTTGCAGAAGACTTCGACTTCTACTACCCATTTCATCAGTTTAAGGTCATCTTTAAACCATCATCAAGAGCACTTCCACTTTGTAGAAGACTTCAACTTCTAGTCAAATTCAAAATAGTTCCAAGAACTTTTTCATGCCAAGTTCTACAATTGGTGGTCAGCCTTAAACCACCACCAGTAGAAGACTTCAGTTTCTTCTACTTCATTTGGTTAGTGGTCTTCCTTAAACCACCATTTCAAAAAGCACATCCAACCATTTTATTTTATTTATTTATTTATTTATTATTATTATTATTATTATTATTTTTTTTTTCTACTAGAGGAATCGGCAACTGCGGTGGTATCGTACTCGCGTTACACGGGGTCGAATCCCATCGGCTACCTCTATAACCTCTAGGAGGGTCCGCCCAGGCCGCCTTGAACGTCCCTCGGGTATTCTTGGGGTTTGAACTCGTGATCTACATAGCTGCACGAATGACTTAACAAATCATCCGCTTGCCACTAGACCAAACCCCCACGGCCAAGCACATCCAACCATTGGATGCCATGCACTTTGTTATTTCAACGCTCTTTTTGGACTCATTTATGCTCCTAATTCGGATTAAGGGGAAGAGGATGCTAGAAACATATTCTTTGGGGTTATGTGTAATTGGCTCATTCACTTGAATGGAAGGCGAAAAGCCTCAAGTGAACACCAACCATCATAGAAGTCCAAAAAACATCTTAAAAAATGAAAACCAAAAATGTATTTATATATACATGTTGTGAATAAAATGCAATCACACAAATAATCGTGTTTGATACGGAGTAACACTGATCCTGCAAAATTTTTCTAACATGCAAAAACTTTCTAAAGAACTACCCAAGTGCAAAAATTAATGGATTTATATATAATTAAAATTAATAACAATCAAACGTAGTCAACTACCTTAAACCCGACCTCACCTCACCTTTGGTTTCCTTAATTCTGAGCATCAAATGGTAGAACATTCTTGACTCTTCCCAAAGCTACCGTATTTAGCCAACGGTAATATTGTCCATTTTCGGACGGTGTAAAGGACATTTCGCGCTGGCTTTCTGGTTTGAAAATGGCGGGGCACCAGTTAACGCTCTTTCACTCGGATCAACAACTTTGTTATGCGGAGGTTTTGCCGCCTTCCGAGGTATGTAATTTGGTGATATCTTTATCTTTGCTCCGTGCTTCAGTTTGAACTTATTTTAAGAAATATGCTCTGACGTGATGCCGCAAAAGAACTGAACATGTATTTGAAATTCTCAAGTTTTGATATTCCAACATGTAAATGTCACAATTTTTAGTGGATTGCGGTGTCTCAAGCATTTATAAAATGAAGCCTTGGCCAAATAATTTTTTTATTTAATTATAATTTCCTCGAGGAAGTTCTTATTGAGACTGTGCTTAAATGTTAGCTTTTAACAGACGAAGTTCTGCATGTTATTTCCCCTATAAATTTAGATTTTCGGGCTGTCTTTTACTTAATAATGACAAAGAACTGTCGGGGCAGAGATTCTGGCTATGAATTTAGGATTATTTATATGTTCTTTGCACGTAACGAACCGAGACGCCCTTCAGATTCTTAAATTTTCGCGAATTTGATTCTCCTCAAAACAGAAGGAAGTTTTTATGTAGACTGTGTTTAAATGCTAGCTGTTAAAGAGTGAAAATTTCGCCTATTATTTCCCTTCTAAAATTATATTTTCGGGCTGTCTTTTACTTAAGGATGACAAAGAATTGTCGAGGTGGACTTGTTGCCATTAATTTAGGATTATTCATATATTCTTTACAAATAGCGAGCCGACACGTTCACCAAATTCCTAAAATTTTGGCAAATCTGATGATCAAAAAACGGAAGTTGGTGCTTTAATGTTAGTTTTCAAAATGTCTAGGTTTTACATTTTGTTTTCTTTTAATGGGAAATAATTTCGGGGGTTGAGCTTTTCGGTCCCTTGAGTTTAGGTTTATATGCATATGTTATGTTATTTTGCACGTAGTTACCTCGAGATGCTATTTAAAGTCACTAAATTTGAGGAAGTTTCGATATTCCAAAAGAAACAAGTCAATCTTTTATGCAAACTGTCTTTTAATGCTAGTTTTACTTTTAACGTGCTGGGGTTTGAGACTTTTGCCATGAATTTAGGATTATTCGTCTGGTCTGACCTTTTCCATGTAAAGAAGCGAGGTGTTTGTCAAATTGTGTAAATTTCGTTTGTCAAACTTGTAAATACCACAATTTTAGTTGATTATTTCTAACCGATGTCAATATTTTTGCAGAATTATTGAGTTTTTCCAAAAACACATGGAAGTTTTTATTCACACTGTGCTTTAATGTAACACATATTAATGCGGTTTTTAAAATAAATAAGGACAAAGAATTGTCGGGGTTTGAGATTTTTGCCCTGAATTTAAGATTATGCATCTGTTCTTTGCAGTAATGGAGCGAGATGCCCTGACTGCTTATCTATAGAGTCACCTTAATCTAGGATCTTTTAAGTAAGAGTTTTGCATCTAGATGTTTGTTAAATTTTGTAATGTTTAATAAATTTAGAGTTAAGAATATTGATGATGAAATACTCTATTTTAAAACGTAAAATAAAAAACATTTTAATTTTAAGAACTGACCTCCGACAGTCTTTTGCAACTCTGTTTTGTTAAAGATTAAAGGAAAAACCCTGTTATATTAAAGATCAATTGCAAAACCTCGTCTGGTTAAAGGTTAGTTGCGAAAATTGTTAGAAAACTCATGTTTATTACATGTGCATTCAATGCAATGCCTGACAGCAGCTCAACTTCTAGAATAGTTGAGTGCTATATCTATGCAAAGGTGCACTGCACAGATGTTCTAGTGAAGTCTCTAAACACAGAGCAATGCAGAGCTTTTCTGTGTTGGGGTTTTGTGTGTTTTCACTGTTAAAATACAATGTTTTTTCGTGTATGTTTTTCCCATGGCATCTATGCAAAGTTGCACTGAACAATGTGTTTTCTTGTGTATTTTACTCATGGCATCTATGCAAAGGTGCCCTGCGCAGATGTTCTAGTGAAGTCTACCCACAAATATACAGCATATGTTGTAGTTGACATTATAAACACAGAGCAATGTAGAGCTTTTCTGTGTGGGGCCTTTGTGTGTTTTCACTCGCGTAGTCTAATGAGGCTGAGGAGTTGCCCAAAAATTAATGGAAATTCTGGTCATATTTAGAGAAAAAATCTGGCAAAGATTTTTGTAAATCCAAGTTTGTAGTTGTTAAATTTCAAAATTTTAGGCGTCCTAGCTGTTTTTGATGGTGCTGAATCTATTTCCACCATAAAAACACGATTCAAACACTACCTCTACAAGATTTTTGAATTTTTTTGCCTGGATTCCGGCCACTTTTGGCTGTCCCGCCTCGTTAGACAAATCCGTTTTCACTGTTAAAGTACAATGTTTTTTTGTGTATATTTTTCTCATGGCATGAGAGTATTGTTTGGTCTCGAGGCTGTGAGAAGAGATGCCTCGAAGGGATGTGAGGAGAAATCTTCGTTTCACTGTGTTAGTGTATGATAATAATAATAATCAAATTTGAAGGTTATAGTCTAATAGATATCAAATTGATTTGTGTTGTTAGTGTATTATTGTAATAATAATCAAATTTGAAGTTCATAGTCTAATAGACTTCAAATTGATTTATTGATGCAGGAGCATCCAGCTCAGGCACCATGACCGGGTGTCGGTCTTTGCCAGGTTGAAAATTTGAGTTAACATTTTGTTTATCTTTTATGTTAGTTTGTTAGAATAGGAGGTAGGATTTTTGTTTCTAACTTAATCTCTGAATTAGTCAAAGGTAGTTTGATCGGTTAGGGTTATTACTTGTCTGTCTTTAATAAACCATGGATTAATAATTGTCCCATTATTCTAAAAAGAAAAAAACAAATGTGTCCAAAAGGAAAATCTTGTCATAAAGACAGAACTGAATGCTTAATAGCCATGTAACTGTAAAGTCTACAACTGAAAAGTAACTGTACAGTTTCATTAACTGTGAGCAAGAAACATATAAATGTAACAGTGAAAGTCATGTACGGGGTTCAGCAATTCTAGCACTCGCATAATAACAATAATAGTGAAATCAATTCAATCCATCTGTGTGTCCTACTGTATTTTTATTGTGCTTTCTAATTAACGAGCATCTGAACAGACAACATATTGTTCACAGACCATTGTGTTTAATTCTCTTTGCCTTTCCTGAGAAAAAAACCAATCCTAACAGCGAGACAGAAGAATAGATGCTAAAACGAGGGCTTACATTTCCATTGAAGCAAATAGCGTTGACAAAATAGGAGTAACACAAATAAATTCCAGTATGGGCCAAGCATCCACAGGCTAGACGAAATTTTCTATTTTTTAAAATTGACTATCAAACAAATTACCAGAGCAACTACAACATTCTCTCATGTTCGTGTAAAACATCACAAGCGTAGCCGTAAAACAACAATTGCATTTCCAGGCATAGAATCCAGAGTAAACAAAAGAACGACGGCCTAATCGCATAAACGACATTCAGGTAAACTGAACCCAACTTCCTTTTCTTGAAGTTCTTTTCTTCAAATTACAAAAACAAGTGTATAAAAATACATAGTATCACTGCAAGATAAAACACGGACAAGCGTAAAGCCAGTGGACGACAAACCCTAGGTGAGGGTTTCAAAAATTGTTTCATACATAGCAACAGATGTATAAGCTAGTGGACGACAAACCCGAGGTGAGGGTTTTGAGAATTGCTTTTATACACAGCAAATTACAGTCAAAAATCACCAGAGAGTGGAAGCCCAGGCCAGTGGACGACAAACCCTAGGTGAGGGTTTTGAGAATTGCGTTTATACACAGCGTAAAAAATCACCAGAAAGTGGAAGCCCAGGACAACAAGACGACCAGGACACTACTTACAGCCGAGAGCCATTTGACAAGCATCGAGGGGTGACAAACCCTCACAACCAGAGGCCTATTCTAAAAACAGAACGAGGACTAAAGAAAATTCATGTTGACAGAGCCTACTAGACAAAGACCGAAGCATTCATTGCCAAGACCTCCAACTGCAAACCCCCAACACCTGTAGAGAAGCCGGCACACAGGTGTTAGAGTCACATTATCAAGGAAGCGAAATTACAGTGCACGAAAAATAAATAACAGAAGTTGCATTTATCTTACTTGAGGGAATTGCAGTGAGAACCGAGGACAAGCTTTCCACCCACAGGTTTCATTCAACTGTGGAGACGAAGGAGCAAACAGGTTAGGAGATGAGGAAAGAAAACAACAAATTGAATCAAGGAGAGAGGGACTACCTGCATTGAAGCCGAGGACGGAAGGACGCCATTGTTTCAAGCTTGAGTGCAAGCCAACCACTGAGTTGCAAACAAGAACAAGAAATACCAAACTACAACTCGGAACACGACGACCTGTTGAGCCAACAACGGAAAAAAATACAGAGAATTACTTACCCAGGCGACGGCAAGAACATTCACAACTGCCCAACGAACCAGGCCAGAGACTACCCACACAGACATAAAGAAACTAGCGCAGAAGTTACCAAGAGGCGCGCCCAGAGCTTGCAGCAAAGCTGCATACCCAACTCGCAGAGCGTCGCAGAATGAACCCTCGGCAAGCACAATGAAAATGACCAAGTGAACGACGAAGGAGAAGTTTTGACATAGCAAGGAGTGGGAAACGCGACCTGAGGCGAGTACACAACCTTAATTGTGAAATTGATTGCACCTAACCCTTTTTCCAAAATATCTGATGGTTGATACTCACACATGTCATCACAATTGTAATATTTATGCCATCATATAATGACCAAAACAATTATTTAATTGCCTAAAGTCCGAATAGTGTTGGGTTGGTCCCATCATTTATGTACCTCATTGTTTGTGGGATAAAGGTTTTACTACTTAGAAGTTAGTTTACTGAGGTTTAAATACCTTATCCCTTCTGAATTGAACCTTTAATCTTCAAAAAGAAAACTTAACTCTCAGGCCGAATACCAGGTGATTAAGTGATCATGTTGTCCACAAAGGGCTTTTATCGTTGTAGAGTATGTCATGTTGGGCTAAACAATTATTCTTTATATCGGTGCTTTCTTTGTGTGCATAAAGAGTATGACTTTATTTTGATCCCAAGGCTGCGTATATGTTTATGTGTTGACTGCAGATGTCTGAAAGTTTTTTTTTCCTTTATGTTGTGTTTTTTATGACCTTTACGCAGAAGCTATCTACCGTTGTATGAGGAGTAGATAACTGTTTTTCGCCCCTTTGAAATTGATGTGATATGCCTGAAAAATGTTGCATGCAGCAGTAAAATAGCCCTCAACAACTTGTGTCATTAGTCCCATCGTAAGGTTGGAAGATGGGTCAAAGCATGTATTTGGCTTTTTTGTTTTCTCTTCTTTGCCCTGACTCGAAGCTTTTTTTGGGGCAATGTTTAGAAGATGTGTCAGAGCTTGTATTTGGATTTTCTGTGGTCTCTTCTCTGCCCCGTTTTGAAGTTTTTTTCTTTTTGCAATGTTGACGTGCAAAATTACACGCAAGGTTATGCTTGTGTTGGTAAAACATGCAGAACATATCAAGTGCTAGATTTAGCTAAACAATTGTATGATGGTTTATCAAGTGTTAGATTTAGCTAAACAATTGCATGATTGTTTATTGGGTGTGTGGAAGTGTGAGGTTGTGAGATTTGTCTGTATATGATTTTATTATTGTTATTATATAAAAAATGATCATCTAGTCATAATTAATTAGGTGGATCCAAATTCAACATATAGTATGAGTTTTACATATTAAAATCCACTTTCACATAATGAAATAGCCTAAGGAATCACTTTTCCTAAGTAAATTTCATTAAATAATTCACCCACATGAGAATAATATATAAATTCAATATTTTTATATTATTCTCATATTTTATCTATTAAAGTGAAATTAATTTAAATATTTTCACTCATTATTTTTTATTACATATGAATAATTCAATAAATCATATATTTATTGATTATTTCTCAATCCTTTAAACATTCTCATAGAGATAATTTATTACATCGTTATTTATAAATCATTTCTAACTTATTTTACCATTTTTTCTTGCATATTGAAAAGAAAATACATTTTGTATATACTGATCCGTAAACTGCCGTGGATATTCCACTGGACAGTTCATCACAATAGATCTATAATTCTACACTATTACAATTTTATCTCTTTAAATTTATAGATTTGTAGATCACTGTTAATAGCATATGCATGCGAATTAAAATTTTGCCAAAAATAGAGAATGCCAAAATAAAAGCTCACAGGCACATTTGACACAAGGTATCATCTGGGAAACCTTTTCGGGAGAAAAAATCAACAGGCAGGTGAGGCTGCTTTGCTCTATTTCCTCTGAATGGAAATATGGCTGTGAGTACAAAGAAGTATGGCTTGTGGTCTTTGGGCTACTACAACACAAATCCTCTGTGTGTGCGTTATCTCCTATCCCTCTTGGTTATTTTGGCTCAGGCTTTAGCTATGGAACAAATGCACTCGAAAGAATGGAACCCCTTTTCCCCCTAGAGGCCCAGTTATAACACAACCCGATAGCCTATTAGGCTAGGTTTGACTACCTCAACTCTTAACTAGAGTTACAATATAGACTTTTCTAGAGTCGTCTTTTCATGAATAATGGGGGCTGATGTGGCATCCTCTCGAATTATGGTGGTGAAAATAGAAAGGTCAACTTCTTAGTGGCATACTTTTCACATACAAA
Source organism: Pinus taeda (assembly GCA_000404065.3). Taxonomy (NCBI): domain Eukaryota; kingdom Viridiplantae; phylum Streptophyta; class Pinopsida; order Pinales; family Pinaceae; genus Pinus; species Pinus taeda. The sequence continues at coordinate 139,957 of APFE031397122.1, read as the reverse complement.
CTTTGATTGATGTGATTCTTGTCATGTTGGAAAGGTTTCTGTGTGTAGAATAGTAAAAAAAAGTGCAACACTAAAGCGACAAAGTTTTACCCCCCAAAAATGTTGTTTGATGCTTCAAAACGCCCCTTGAAGGTTTCAGATCTTGTTTTGCCAAATTGGGTTCCACTGGTAAAAATGATTTTAAGAGTTGATTTTTCCATTTTTTTTCACTCTAAAAGCATCGAGATGGATGACAAACAATATAATGATCAAATCCGGATCACACCTCCCCATTTTGGGAGGCTTTTGATCCCCAAAATCTTCAACTGAATGAGGTGAGGAAAATTATGTTGCACCTTCTCTCGGGCATACCATTTAGCTTTACCTGGAATTTTTCCTTTCAACCTAGTCTACCAAAGGTCATGTGTTAGAAATTGTAGCAAGAAAGGCTAAATTTGGCTTGTGCTTTAGTCAAATTTACTATTTAGTAATTCGATTTTCCACATCAACAAGATGACTTGGATTGCAGTTAGCCAAAATAACATGGCCTTGTCTACTAATTAACTTAGTAAATTCGAGTTATAGGCTACAAGTAGAGTTGTGCATGTAGTGATTGCTAAAATTTAGCAATCTAGTTCAGTTATTTTCAGTTGAACTCAATTAACTGAGCTTAATTACCTAGTTGAGTCAGTTGAGTAGTAGAAATGTTGTTAACTCAGTGATCACCAGGTAAACTAGTCAATCAGGTAAAAATAGCTTAGACATGCATGGAATTCGAATTGCCTAGCTAGAGTGGAGGAAAGAACACATTGTAATTATCAATTGTATACTAGTTGAGTGTACAGGCTTGGCAGTTAAGCTGGTGAATCATTCCTTGGGAATTGTGCAAGCAAATAGGAGGAAATTCTTATCTTTTAGGATCTAATTTCCTCAAGGATTGTGCAAGGAAATAGGAGCAAGCTAGAGCCTTGAATTCGCTAAGTGTTGGCCAGAGAAGGACAGTGAGCAGGAAAACAAGTTTACAGTGCTGGGTGTGCTTTAGATCCAAAACAAGACATTGCAATAGTTTCTCATTCTCATCTAATTAATGAAAAGCAACGGAGGGGTTTTTCCCAATTGTGTTCCCCTGTAAAATCATTGTGTTCTTGTGGTTTTGATGGTTGCAAGTGTTTCTAAATTGTGATTTCCATTTTGCAAAATAGTAGAGGAAATTTGTAATCTCTTGATTTCAGTTCGATTTCATTAGTAGTAGCAAATTTATATTAATTTCTACATGGTATCAGAGCAGAAATCACACTAGAAACTGATCAATAGAGCTTTTCCTTAAAAGATTTCGATTTGCAGATTCAATGAAGCAATTTTCTTTTATGCAGGAAAATGTCTTTCAATAGGTTGAGATTGGAGTATGCCCTGGAGGGAACCTCAAATTTCATAGCTTGAAAGGACAAGATGGAAGTTGTACTCGATGATAAAGGAGTGCTAGAGTACACCAAAATTGACATTCCAAAACCAACAGTATCAGATGCACAATAGTTAGCCCAGTGGAAGAAGGATACCGCAAAATACAGGAGGATCATCTTGGAGGGTGTGAGAGGCCACATAGTCTTGAATTTACATGGCAAGGAGATTCCATTTGCTATGTGGAAGACCCTCACTGAGCTATTTGAAAATGGCAGTGATGCCAAGAAATTGGTATTGAGGGACAAACTTAGAAACATCCACATGCAGAAAAATGAAACCCACATTACCTCTCCATGTTCACTCAGTGTCGAGATGAGCTTGGAGGAGTTGGAGAAAATATAGCCTCTTTAGAGCTCGTGAGCCTAGCCCTCCTAGGCCTTGCAAAATCCCGACATAGCTACCAACACTCTTTAAATGGAAGAGACAAATTGCCAAATTGGGAGAGACTTTGGTCTGATTTCGTGCCAGAAGAAATTCAAAGTAGCACTAGAGCTGGAGTAGCATCCAAATCTGAGGAGGAAGAGATTTTTTTTCTTGGTTGGGAAGGACAAGAAAGGTAAGGGAAAGAAGGCCCAAAGCAAGCCAGAGTCCAGCCAGAACAATGGCAAGAAGAAGGACCTAAGCAAGATAAAATGTTTTCACTGCCATGAATATGGGCATTATGCAACAAAGTGTCTTTACAAGAAGTCTAACAAGAAGCCTTTAGGAGGAGCAGGAGGTGAAGCACTTGCCTCACAATTCGAATTAGACTTCACCTTGATTGCACGCATGGCGAGCACTGTAATGGTGAGTGTGTGGTATCTAGATTTAGGAGCCTCATTCCGTATGACATGGGATGCAAAAAATTCTTCAGTAGCTTAGAGGAGAAGGATCTCTAGATGCACATATAAATTGGGGATGATCGGTGGTCCAGTACCAAAGAAATTGGAACTGTATCCTTTAAGAGGGATTCAGGATCCCATCTTCATCTGAAAGATGTTATGTATGTACCTAGGCTGAAGAAGAACTTGATCTCTATAGTGGTATTGGAGGATAGAGGCTATGATGTTGTTTTCAGTAAGCTGAAAGCCTTTTTGAGACATGTAGCTACCAGGAAAGTGAAACAGATTGGAGTTAGAGTAAAAAATCTCTACAAACTTGAGGTGGAAGGTTGTGCTGCACTGAGTAGCAAGGCAGAAAAAGTGCAGAGTCGAGATGTTGGAGAACTTTGGCACATGCGCATGGGACACTTACACCATGGGGCCTTAAAAATCATGCAACAAATTACCATCGATTTACCGAAATGTACCCTTGACCAACATGATGTCTGTAAGGGCTGCACTTTGGGGAAATATGTCAAATCCACTCCAGGGCCATTCTGATGTATGTGGACCATTTTCTACAACCTCTACAACAAAGCAAAGGTATTATGTGAGTTTTGTTGATGACTTTTCTAGAAAATGCTGGATCTTCTTCATGCGGAATAAGGATCAAGTTTTCTCAAAATTTGTTGAATTCAAAGCATTGGTTGAAAAGGAGACTAGTCAGAAATTGAAAGCTCTGAGAAGTGATAATGGAGGAGAATTTGTTTCTAGCACCTTCAAGTACTTTTGTGCGAAAGAGGGTATTAGAAGAAAACTAATAGCACCCCATAACTCAGCGAAATGGGGTGGCTGAAAGCAAGAACAAAAGCATAATGGGAGCAGTAAGAGCCGTGTTGCATAATCAAGGGTGGCCATTACATCTAGGGGCAGAAGCATGCAACACCACAATTTATTTGTAGAACATGAGCTCTCATAGAATACTTGGCATTATCACACGAAAGAAGCTTTCCCTGGGAGAAAGCTAGATGTATCTCATTTTTGAATTTTTGGAGCTACCGTGTATTGTCATGTCTCCAAAGATAGCAAGAAGAAACTTGAGCCTATAGTTGATATGGGAGTCTTTGTAGGATACACATAGATACCACATAAACATTGGGTGTATTTGCCCTCACTCAGGGTGACGAGAGTGAGAAGAGTTGTCAAATTTGATGAGGAGAAGGCTATGAGATGCTCTCTATAGTGAGAGCTGAGTATCCCACCAGAGGAGGAGCTGCTAGCTCTAAAGGAGGAGCCTCATGCAGAGCTTCAGGATGTTGTGGAGCAACCACATATGGAGGAGCAAACAGGAGGCCGGGTAGAGACACCCACTCAACCAGAATCTTCTAGAGAAGGGAGGAAGAGAAATAGAGAAGCTGACAGATTGGTGCAGAATGCACGGGAGCATGTGGGAGCTCCTACATCTTAGTGCAGGAATAGAAGGTCACCAGACAGGTACACTGGGTATATGGCTCTCATGACAAAACTCATTGAGTCAAAGCCTTCTTCATTTGAGGAAGTAGTTTCTCAACCAATATGGGTTGATGCCATGGTGGAGGAGTATGACTCCATCATGAAGAACAGTGTATGGGAGGTGGTGCCGAGACCAGAGAACAAGTCAGTGGTTGGTTCCAGATGGATCTATAAAGTGAAGCATTTCGCTGATGGGAGCATCGAGAAGTACAAGGCCAGATTTGTGGCTAAAGGTAGTGGACTATGAGGAAACATTTGCCCCCATGGCAAGATATTCCTCGATCAGAACCAATCTAGCATTGGCTGCGCAGATGGGGTGGAAGATCCATTAGATGGATGTGGAGACCACCTTTTTCAATGGTTTTGTTGAGCAAGAAATTTACATAGAGCAACCAAAGGGATTTGAGACATTTGACAGGGAGACATATGTGTGTAGACTCATGAGAGCCTTGTATGGTCTCAAACAAATGCCCCGAGCATGGTACACTTAGATTGACACATATCTTAGTGGATTTGGCTTCACCAAAAGTGAAGCAGATGCCAATCTCTATCACATTGTGGTAGATGGCAAATTGCTTGTCTCAATATTGTATGTTGATGGCTTGATACTTACAGTGCTCTTGCAAGGAACTTGCAAGATAATTTGAGATGAAAGACATGGGCTTGATGCATTACTTTGTTGGGCTGGAAGTATGGTAGGGTGATGGTGAGCTGTTTGTGAGTCAGGGAAAGTATTTCTCTGAAATACTTAAGAAATTTCACATGGAGAACTGTAAGCCTATGGACACACCTCTATGTACAAACTGGAGGAAGGAGAGTGCTTCTTTAGGAGAGTTAGTATATGCCACCATCTATAGGTAGCTTGTAGGATCCTTGATGTATCTGGTGAACACAAAGCTCGACATATGCTATGTAGTTAATCAATTGAGTCAAGCCATGGTGAAGCCTACAAAGTTGTATTGGAAGGAAACAAAGCAATGTGTTGAGATACCTCAGAGGCACAACTGAGTATGGGTTATGGTACAGGAGGACAAAAGGAGTGAATCTCCAAGGCTTCATTGATGTAGATTGGGCATGGAGTCCATCAGATAGGAAAAGTACTTCAGGTGCTATCTTCAGTGTTGGGTTTGCAACTATTTCTTGGTATGGTAGGAAACAAAGGTCTGTGGCACTCAACTCAACAGAGGATGAATACATGGCTGCAAGTCAAGTAGCATGTGAGGGCATATGGATGAGGAAAATACTTGTGGGTCTTTTCAATTAGGAGATGGATCTGACAGTGATTTATTGTGATAATCAAAGTTGTATCAAACTCTCTGAGAATCTCGTATTCCATGACAGGTCCAAGCACATTGATATTAGGTACCATCACTTGCGGGATTGTGTGCAGAGGAGAATCATGATGCTACAGTACATTCCAATTGAGGAGCAGGATGCAAATATCTTGACAAAGGCATTGTTAGGAGGCAAATTCGAATTCCACAGGTGTAGGATAGGGGTGGTGCAAAATCTGTTTCTTGCTAATAGAGAGTGTTAGAAAATGTAGCAAGAAAGGCTAAATTTGACTTGTGCCGTAGTCAAATTTAGTAATTCAATTTTCCACATCAGCAGGATGACTTGGATTGAAGTTAGCTAGAGTGACATGGCCTTGTCTACTAGTTAACTCAGTAAATTTGAGTTATAGGCTAGAAGTAGAGTTGTGCATGTAGTGATTGCTAAAATTTAGCAATCTAGTTCAGTTATTTTCAGTTGAACTCAGTTAACTGAGCTCTAGTACCTAGTTGAGTTAGTTGAATAGTAAAACTGTTGTTAACTCAATCATCTCTTAGTTAAACTAGTCAATCAACTAAAAATAGCCCAAACATGCATGGAATTCGAATTTCCTAGCTGGAGTGGAGGAGAAGGCACATTGTAATTATCAACTGTATACTAGTTGAGTGTACAGGCTTGGAAGTTAAGTAGGTGAACCATTCCTTTGGAATTGCGCAAGTAAATAGGAGGAAATTCCTATCTTTTAGGAGCTAATTTCCTCAAGGATTGCATAAGGAGCAAGTTGGAGCCTTGAATTGGCTAAGTGTTCGCTAGAGTAGGACAGCCAATAGGAGAACAAGTTTACAGTGCAAGGTGTGCTTCAGATCCGAAGCAAGACATTGCAATAGTTTCTCATTCTCATCTGATTAATGAAAAGGAGCATAGGGGTTTTTCCCTGTTGGGTTCCCTTGTAAATCATTGTGTTCTTGTGGTTTTGATGGTTGCATGTCATTGCATGTGTTTCTGAATTGTGATTTCCATTCCGCAGAATAGTAGAGGAAATTTGTTATCTCTTGATTTCAGTTCGATTTCATCAGTAGTAGCAAATTTCTATTAATTTCTACATCATGTTGTCCTCGTCTTATAGTTCTAGACATTGTCTGTAAAACTGAATCTTTTGTCAACTTTGCCTGAGCATCTAGTGCCAATTCTTCCACATAAGGTAGGACCTGTTCCTCTTCCTTATCTAGCAGACTAGCATGAAAGGCTCATAGAGATTCATATTCTCTACATTCACAACTAAGTAAATGTGAATATATGGTGGTAAATTGAGTCGATAATAATTATCACCCACCTTTTCTAGTATCTTGAAGGGACCATACCGTAGAGCCTTGATTTTCTTACCAGGCCCCTGTAGTCTCTCCTTGTTCAAATGCAGCAATACTTTGTCTCCCACCTTGAACGATTTCTTTGTTCTATACTGATCATGCTTGGCTTGATATTTCTCTCGAGACTTCTGCAGTGTTTCTTGTACCTATATATGGATCTGCCTAATCTGCTCTATAAATTTTTTAACCTTGAAGGAATTTCCTCTAAGATCTTCCCTCACTCCTCCTCGCTGCTCATATGTAATGTCCAAAGCTGAAGGTGGAAAATATCCAAAACAAGTTTCAAATGGGGAATTTCTAGTAGAAGTGTGGACTGCTCTATTGTAAGAATGTTGTATATATGCTAGATTTTCATCCCAAGTCTTTGGATGCTTCTGGTTGTATCCTCTAAAAAGATGCACCAAAGTCTTTTTGAGTACTTTTGTCTTCTCATTTGTTTGTGGATGTAGTGCTATAGATCTCTTCGACTTTTTTCCCATCTTCTCCCACATTGTAGTCCAAAATGCACTGAGAAAAATCATGTGTCCCTGCTTGAAATGATGCTCCTTAATATCCCAAAGTGCACCCCGACTTGTCCAAAGAACAATTTTGTTGTTTCTTTCCCACTGATGGTCTTTTTACAGGGCATTAGAACACACATATCGGTGAACCTATCAACTACAATGAACATGTAGTCATGTCCCTTCTTTGTTGGTAAAACTCTCACAAAGTCCATGGAAATGCTTTCCCAAGGATGAGTGGGTACATGTAAGGGATGATATAGACCTTGTTTCTTATTGCTAGGCTTGTTGGTACAACAAAAAATGCATCCTCTTATGAACCTAGCTACTTGTTCTTGCATCTTGGGCTAATACACATACCTTTGCAAGTTGGCCATGGTCTTCCCTACCCCAAAATACCCTGCAACCTTGGAGTTGTGAGCCTCTCTAATCAGTTGCAATCGTTCATTTTTAAGAACACATAGTTTAACCAACCTGCAAATTAACCCATCTTAGAGATGGTAGTCAACGGTCCTATCACCATCATGCACATGACTTTGACTTTACAATTGTTGAAAGACCTCCTTGAAGTCCTCATCCTTTGAATATGCCTCTTTGTATGCATCATGGGTGAATGGCTCCATGTGCATAAGAATTTGCAAAGATGTAATCCTTGATGTGGGTGGCCTTGAGAGCATGTTGGGCCACCTTGTTTCTGTTGCCCTTCTTGTACTTGATCACCAAATGAAACTGCTATAGTAACCCCATCCACGTGTAATGCCTAGTATGCTATAGCTTATTTAGGCCTGCAGGTATTGTAGCGACTCATGATTTTTGTGGATTACTGTCTCCTTTCCCATTAGATAGTGTTTCCACTTCTTCACAACTTGCACTAGGGCATAAAGCTCCTTGTCATAGGTAAGGTATTTAAGAATTTCCCCATGAAATACTTCAGAATGGTAGCATACAAGCCTTCCTTCCTACATCAAGACTGCTCCCATAGCGTAAACACTCGCATCTGTCTCCACTGCAACAAGTTGTTGCAAGTTTGGTAATGCCAAAACTGGTGCTTGGCTGATCTTCTTCTTTATCTCCTTAAGAGCCCTCTATTGACCCTTTCCCTATTAGAAACTCTTGCCACTTGTTATGGCGTGGAGTGGCATTGCTACTGTTGAAAATGAGGCTATAAATTTCCTCAAGAATTGTGCTGCCCCAATAAAAATCCCAACCTCAGAAACATTAGTAGACACTAACCGCTTCATGATGGCCTTCATCTTAGTAGGATCTATCTTCAACTCTCCACCTATCACATACCCCAAATACACCAAAGACTGTTGTGCAAACTCACATTTCTTAAGATTTTCCAGCAGTTGGTGCTTCTTTAATGTCTCTAGTACCTGCATCAAATGTGAGATGTGCTCCTCTCGGGTAGCACTGTATACTAGTATATTATCCAAATAGACAATAACAAATGAATTTATAAAAGGGCACAATATATCATTCATTAATCTCATAAACGTTGTTGGTGCATTACATAGGCCAAATGGCATGACTATTCATACAAACCTTGTCTGGTTTTGAAGGTGGTTTTCTAGGTATCTTCTTCTTTAACTCAAACTTGGTGATATCCAGAATTTAAGTCCAGCTTGGTGAAGTATTTCTCTTGCTGCAACTGATCAAACAAATCATCTATCCTGGGCAAGGGGTACCTGTTCTAGAGGGTGATCTTGTTCAACACCCTGTAATCTATACACATCCACCAAGTCCCATCGTTCTTTGGCCAAATAATGATGGGTGACCTACATGGTGATGTACATGGTCGAATGACACCCTATTCTGATAGTTGTTGTAACTGTTTCTTCACCACACTTGCTTCTATAACAGATTGCCAGTACATCCCAATGCTTGGCAATGAGGAGTCCGACAATAGCTAGATCTCGTGCTCCACTTCTCTCTTAGTTGGTAACCCTTTAGGCTCTCAAGGCATATCCTTACATGCATGTAGCAACTCTTCTAGTTGTTGTTTTTATTTCTTAATACACCCCTCCAGGGATGCCTTGCCTTTGACTGACTCTTATATAGATTGATTTTCTCTTAAAAACAATAAAACATACTTATTGTTGGAACTGATCAATTTCTTGGCTTGGTTGGCACTTACCAGCGAAATTTTTGACTTGCCTTTGTGTGCGTTGATGGTGAATGATTTTGCATCCTTGACGAGCTGATAATAGTTGGCTCTCTGCATGAATATTGCATTTGGCATGTATAGGTAGGGACTCCCAAACATGAATCTACATACATCAAGGGGAACCACATCTAGTTCTACTTCATCAATAAAATCAACACTAATAGCAAATCTAATTTGGCATTGTTTTGTTACCTTCAACTCTAAATCCTTAGTTACCCCATCCTAGTGGATATGGTCTTGGATGAACATGAACTTCCAACCCCAACTTCTTGACCAACTTTGCTGCAATGAAATTTGACTGTGATCCTAAGTCAAACAAAGCATCATTCTTTGTCTTCTTGACCTACATTTTTATATGGAAGAGTTAGGTCATTTTTTTCTCTTCCTGTTGTTGAAGGCTACTTAGATTCACCTCCTTCTGCATTGATGTACAAATGATCTTCTCATCCATGTCTAAGCTGCTTTCAACTTGGTTTCTCGAATTAGTGGCCATGAGATTCGTCTTAATATTTTTCTTTTTGTTCTTTGGGTTAAGATTTGGATGCAACTTCCAACACTTCTCCTCTATATGCATGTCAATGTTGCACTGGCCATTGAGATCTTTGCACTGATGTGCCTTAGTTGCCGTCTTTTTATCTTTCCCCCCTTTCTGATTCTTCTTCCCCTCTTTGCAAGCGTTTTGTTGCTCCTTCTTCTTATCCACTTGATTTCCCTTTCTTCAGGCCTATGTTTTCCAAGTATTGTGCCTATACACAAGCCTCGTCTATCGATTTGGGGTTGAACAACATCACTTGCTCTCATAGATTGCAGTGTAGACCCCCCAAATACTTGAGTACATCTCATTTTTTTGGGGGGATACCTAGCATTATGCTCATCTTTCTAAACTTTGCAGTGTACTCCTTCACGCTTTGCCCTTGCTTTTGCTTGAAGTAGTGCCACCAGATCCACTGGTCCTGTTCATACCTAATAGGGTAAAACTGTGACGTTATGAGGGTTCTAAAGTCCTCCCACTTAGTCACTTGAGGCTCTCCCTCCAACCTCAAGGTCTGTGTGTGGTTTTCCCACCAAGTTAGGACATGGCACTCTAATATCAACTGCACAAATGAAATCTTTTGTTCTTCCTCAATTTGATGGACATTGAAATACACTTATAGTTGCTGCAACCAAAGATTTAGCTTAAGAGCATCGATCTCGTAATGGTATGGCTTGATATTGACCTTTGCTTCCATTTTGCACAGGGACTGTGAGTGATTTAAGACACTAGAATTGGGTTGATCTTTTTGGGTCCTTTCTTCAGCTGGTTCTCTGCTTCTTTGCGATCTCCTTATCCCCCCTCTGATTTGTCCTTTGTGTTAGAAACCCTATCTTCTTTGAATATTCCAAGCTTATTGCTTAGGGCCGACATGATGAGATTTACATTACAATTTATATCTGAGACTTGTTCCAACTGTGAAAACCTCTCCTTTATAGGATCTTGAGGGTTATTCACAAATTCGTTGGCTATGATTAGGGTTTTACAACTTTTGGCCCAACTAATCTAGATCCCCTGCAAATCTCCAAAATATACCCAAAGAAACCTGCTTTGATACTAATATGATCCGTAAATTGCCGTGGAAATTCCACTGGATAGTTCGTCACAACAAATTTGATAAAATTATCTTTCAAATTGAATCTCTTTAGATTTATAAATTTGTAGATTATTGTTAATAGTGTATGCATGCGAATTAAAATTATGCCAAAAATAGAGAATGACAAAATAAAAAGCACAGACACATTTGACACAAGATATCACCTGGGAAACCCTTTCAGGTGAAAAACCCAATTGGAAGGTGAGGCTGCCCTGCTCTGTTTCTTTGAATGGAAATATGATTGCGAGTACAAAGAAGTATGGTTTGTGGCGTGTGGACTACTAACACAAATCCTCTCTATGTGTTCTATCTCCTATCCTTTTTGGTGCCTCAAAACTCTCTCTAAAGTTTTCAAAACACTTTTGCCAAATTGGGTCCCACTGGTAAAAATGGTCTTGAAAGTTGATTCCTCCATTTTTTCCACTTTGAAAGCATCGAGATGGATGACAAACAATATAATGATCCAATCTAGATCATATATACACAAGATGTGTGCATTTGTCAAGGATTTGCCTAGATCCTTGTGTGGAAAAGATAATTAACCGAAAAGATATGTTGTAGTATATGCTTACATTTTGGAACTAAAAAAAGAGAACAAATATAAAATACCATGTGGAAGTTCAAGTAATGTAGAAATCACTAATCTTCCCCTTCATTCCTTTCTTTTTCTGGACCTGCTGCCATTCGTCAGAATTTGGGCCTCTTGGGACCAGAGCTAATCCACCCACCAATGTCTCTAGAGGGTGTTCTTTGTCCAAATTTGAGCTTTCTGATACCTGGGCATGCTTTGTACCCCCTAATTCATCCTCCATTCAATCAATGTTGGTCAAAGTTTTGGTTCTTGAATCGCAACTGTATCATACCCACTCTTTTTAGGGGTAGCAGTGGTATTTTTACCCTGTAATCCCTATTCATCTTTGGCTGAATACTCCATAGTTTCTTCTTCTTCTTCTTCAGATAGAAGTAGATCTGTAAATTGCCATCCCCTTGGCTCATTCCTCTTTTTCTTTTTTGTTTTCTTTTTTAACTATGGACATGTGTTGTGCAAATGTCATGTTTGGAAACAATTCCTACATTTGAATGTCGTGTTCTCGTAGTCTAGGACTTGGGACCACTAAAGTTCTTTGTGTTTTAAATTTATATGATTTGGTAATCCTTTGCTAAGGTCGATATCCACACATATTCTAACAAAGGTATAAATACCTTTCTTTGTTCTTTCAAAGCCCCTCTTTTTAAATTTTCCCACGGTCTTCCCAATATCCTCTAGGACCTTATGGTGCCAAAAGGGAAGAGGAAGATTTGAGAGTCTCATCCAAACTGACATTTTTGAGACCACCATATTTGATGGATTGAAATCTGGAAACCATGAAGTAGTGAAGAGCCCGACATTTCCCCAAAACCAAAGCCCCTCATTTAAAACAAAATCATAGTCTTTTTCAGTATCAAAATGGAGAATAAAGAAGCCTTTGGAGCATAAGTCATAGTTGGGGAAGTCCAAGAGGAGGAGATCCATTGATGTAAATGCTTTAGGTTTTGGCCAAAAGCCATTAAACCTACAGATAAACACCTTTGATTCTAGGGTATTGAAGAGGGATTTTACCTTTGGAAGATTAACTTCCATGGCTTGAGAAAGCTCCAATTGTTCAACATTGAATGGGCCTGGAGTGTTTTGAATATGTTCTGTTGAGATGGAGGATTTCCCATTTACTGCATCTTTAAAAGAGGTGGTCGTACCTTTTGGAATTTTGGGGTCTTTTTTCGTAGAACCTGAACTTTGGGGTCTTTTTTCGTAGAACCTAAAGCTCCAGGTCTAGATGACCCCTCCTCTAAGCCTTTTAATTAGAATTAAAGTTGAGTTTCTGTTGATATTATAATCTTGGGTCTGGAAAAAATCGTTCATGACCTTCCCATCATATTGAAGAACTTGATGATGAACATAAACTTCCCATTTCATTTCAATGGCTTGTTTTAAGGAAAAACAATCATGTTTTCTAGTCTATAAAATGATGGTTTTACCTTCCAATTTCTTTAGAAAAACTGGATATTTTCCTATTCCAAAGCAGCACATTTCTCAGTTGACGCAAAACCTAGAGAGCGACATAGAGCATTTTGAGGAAAGCATACCATTTGGGCTCATAGGATGGAGCCGCCATCAACTCCACTAACTAGGAGATAGAGCATAATTCTTTAAACACAGTGGAGAAAACAAGGGGCTCTACGAAATTCCACACCTGGCACTCTGCATTTTTATTCTTTCTCCTTCTCTTAGCGCTAACAACCCAAACCTCCTCTAACATGACTCACTGCCCCTGCTATCGAATCCATACTGAAAACTTGTAGTCATTTCCCCTTTGCTTGGCCTGTCCAATGAAGAAAGATCTAGGCCAAGCCGAGTTGGGTAGTCGAATAGTAGATCCATAATGAGCAAACCCTAGACTTGTTTGTGCAAGCCATTTACTCAGTCCATCTCTTATTTTCCAGTGTGGAAAACCTAACTTATTTTACGATTTCATTTAGAAATAATTTAATAAACCCAATTGTTTATTATTTCAGTCATGCTACTTGTAGGGATTGAACTTTGGTCAAGAGGATTTTCATTCCTTCCTTCCCAACCCGAGTGTATATATATATATATATAAAGATATATAATCTAAATTACTTAAAAAATAAATAATTTATAACTAAACAAAATTTATGTAATGCCACTTTTAGATTCACAGTTGAATTTACATTTTTTTTTTTTTTATGATACCAATGGTCATGGTTGTAATGTCAATTAATTGGTAATTTTAACCTCAAATAAAATTAAATAAAATAGTAGGCAAATTTAAAAAACACTTAAAAACAATTATTCAAAAAATGAATAGAAAGATAGACAAAATTTAAGTGCTTCGTTTTAGAGTTTTTTATAGTCATGATATTTGGTATTTAATGCTATGGTTGAAAAATGTTTGAATTTTAACCTTAAAAAAAGGGTGATGTTTCACCTCTTTTTTATTTCAACATATTTTTTTCATGTCTTTCATAGTCATGATATTTGGTCTTTAATTCCATGATTAAAAAATGTTTGAATTTTAAGCCTGAAAAAATGTGATGTTAAATCACCACTTTTGTTGCATTTCAACATGGGTTTTCAAGTCTTTTGCAATCATGATATTTGATTTTTAATGTCATGGTTAAAAAATGTTGAAATTTTAACCCTCAAATGAAAAAAGGGTGATGTTGCATCACCATTTTTCAAAATCAACATGAAAATCATGATTTGATGTGGCCTCCCAAAAAACGAGAACTCAATAAAGTTCTCGTTAAGTTGGTAACATTGTTCTATCCACTGTTGATAATATCGGCGATATTCAAAAATATCGCGATATTTTCGGCAAAACGATATATCGCCAAGAAAATATCGCGATATTTTCTGTTTTGAAAATATCGGCAAAATATCGCGATATTTTGAAAATATCGGCAAAATATCGGCTATATTTAAAAATTTGAAAAACTTATTTTTTATGCTTGCCGATATTTGCCGATATTTTGCCGATATTTTCGCCGATATTGCCGATAAGATATTTTCTGGACCCTCGCTGATATTTTCCCGATACCGATATTATCAACACTAGTTCTATCAACTTTGATGAATGCATCGATACTTCATATCTTCATGGCTCCCCATATGTTGAATCCTCCTCTTCCAAGTCACTAATAGATGTGTCATGAAGGTCAAAGTGCTTGAAAAATGGTGTAGTTTGTTGAACTTGTGCTTTCATTTAGAGGAGGGTGGGTGGGTTATTGATTTATCCCAACCTCAAGGTTCCCATATTCCTTTTCTTCAATTAGTTGTTGATTCTTGATGGGAGAACAAGGAGATTCTTCTTCATTACTTTCTACCTCAGGATCTTTATCTTCTTCATTTATACAAGTAGAAAAAATTTCCTCCAACTCCACCACTTTGTTTTTGTTAATGAGATAAGGCTCTCCACTCAATTGTATGGTTAATTTTTTTCTATTTTCTTCTTCAATAAAATCATGTTTATCACTATTCTCAAGCTCATGCAATAAAGGCTGAGTAGAAGGAGAAGAAGGTTGAGCCTCTACATGGTAATCTTCTTCACTGACTACCCCAAAAGACTAGGGCCCTCTCCTAGAGCTTCTTGTGCCAAATATTGTCCTATTTCTTCGATAATGGGAAGCCAACTTTTTGAATCACCATCCCATCTCACATAAAATGCCTCCAAATTTTTTGCAAAGAACGGAAACATGGCCTTGCCAAGGCTTTTGTACCAAATCATTGCAGATCCCTCCAAATCCAGCATGAATTGACACATCATGACATCATAGAGGAAGTCATCTTTCTTATAATATTTCATAAAAGCAAGATCTATAATCGAATCCCCATATCCATGAAAAATGGGCTTGTTATGTGATCCAATTTTATAACTGTTACGTGTAATATTGCTAATTAGCCATGGCTAATTGGAATATTCAATTTTTTCTCAATTTTGCCTTCTATAGTTATTTTAAAATAAAAATGGTGAGGAAAGGGGAACATCACTCACTTTTAGAATAAAGTCAGTCCCTAGTAGCACAATGTTGTAACTTAAAGGGGAGCCAAGGGGGGCCAAGGGACCGCGTAGAGGAGGGGCCCACGTAGACACTTGGAGGGACTGCACAAATGGAGAGGAGCACATGGCAAAGAGAGAGGCTACGTTGGAGGAGATGGGCCTTAGGGTTGAGATAGGTCAACGCTATAAAGGAGAGAGGAGCCTCCTCATTTTGGCATTCAATTATGTGCATTTGAGCTAGTCACTTCGACTTAGAGCACGCTGGCTGTTTAGCCTGTCTGCAGCACTGTTTAGTGCAACGAGTGTCTCCGTTTGGTGATCTCACCCTTAGCCCTGGGGGACTTCGAGTGCTTGCTTGGGCAAGGTAGTTTTCAACAGTCTTTTGCAAGAGGATTGATATTTGGAGTGAGGAGGAACTGAGCATTTTTGGATAACTGCGCAGTCTTGCGAGTGGGACACAGTTCTTTTGGTGGGAGTTCCGGATTGGGGTTTTGCGGAGGATTTGAGCTGGGAGGTTGAGCAAGGGATCAACCCTTGCATATTGGAGGATTTTGGCATAGTTTCGGGCAGAGTTTTGGAGGGTTCTATTCAGTGGCAGTGCAGAGCCTTGAGGGATTGCGTAGATCCTCAAGGGGGTGATTTTCGGGGGTCGGCTATTTCAGAAAATCTTTCTGGGTTTTTCTGGGTTTATTGACAAGAGGATGATTCCAGAGTTTCAACATTTTTTGAGGAGGGGAACAACCCCAAATCCTCACTTGATCCCATGCAACAGCAGCAACACAACAGTTCTCTAGCAGCTTGGACGCAGTTCAGAGAGAGACCATTTCTTTACTATTCTGGGTGTATTTCTTCACTTGCCTGGTGCAAGTCGAGGTGATATCTTTCTGATCACCTCCTGTACTCTTCCCATTACTCAGTATAATAAAATGTCTTAGCATTTCTCTCTGCATTTCTTGAGTATTTGCTTATATTTCATGTTTACATTATTATATGTTGCACCACTGTTATTTTTATCTCTTTGAGCTTCCTGGTTACTATACCATTTGTATGTTTTTGGTTGGAGTTTTCTTGGGTTTGAGGGATATCCCATATAAGGAATATTACATTACGCAACACCTTTGGGTGACACCCATAGAAGAAGTTTTTCTCTTAGATGGTCCTTAGTGGGCAGCCAGTAGCCGCTTGCAACCACCAGATAGCTTGATGTGACACTATCTCCGCCACCCAAGCCGACCATTATGCACCCTTACCCATGTTGAAGAAAGTGTAACTAGGTTTGATCTTCATAATGATATGTAATTATGACTAATGTAAATGATGTAATAAAGAGAATAAAATTTTGTAATACTTGCATCATGGGTTTCATGACCAAGGAGTTTTTTTTATAGGTCAAATACGACTTCTTGATGTCTTTAGGGGTTTGTCATCTTGTCATAAATGTATAATTTAGAGTCATGTATATGAAGCGCTGTTACACTTGTAAAGAAGTCAAAGTGTCTATGTAAAAGTCCTCCAATCTAGACAAGCACAATCATCCTCTGTCGGCTTCAATATATATATGACGAAGACTCCATGTCGGCTTTGAATGGAGACACACCCTTTGGATAAATATCGGCCTCAATATCGGAGACAAATTCGATATATCTCTGAGATTTCGGATGTGTACAACAGAGATAAAATGCGGATCATCCACAACAAACTACTAGGCGTATTTTCTGAGGTTCTCGATGGTCGAGACAACAGGGAATTCAGTTATCACAGTGATTACAATGCAGAGTAATTTGGGGTGACATTACAGTGATATCTTTTTCCCTTGGAAAAATCGCAATCTTTCATTTATGTTAGAAAAATTACATATTGTAGATGCACATGGCTGCATATGCTATAGTTCTCAGCCTGTAAAAAAGGCTCAACAGGTGCTCAAAAAACATCAGCGTATTTACCAGATTACATCACGCAGGATGCTCATATAAATACTATTCTGTTGATAAATACATATTTGCCACACAGGGCCATTCATATTCTTTCTTGTCCATTCATGTAAATTACAAAAAACTGTACAATGACTGTCAAAAATTTGTTGTTGTTCAGTTCATGGGCTTTCTGCCTTGTGGTAATGAGGGTCTATGTATGGTCGGTGGTAATATTGGAAGGCATTTGTCCCTCGCTGCTCCTGGATCAACCACTCCCCTCGGGGAAGTGACGTGGCCGCCTTGGATAATTCATCGGCATTGCTGTTATATTCCCTGTAGATATGTTTGCAAGTGATATCATTAAAAAGAGCCTTCATATTGTGTATATCATCCAATATATTGATGAGTGTGTGAGTGTGGCATGTAGTGATATTATTGAACCAATCTACAATGATCTTCGAATCTCCATATATGTGAATGACCATGCAATTATGATTCAATGAGAAATGCATGAGATGACGAAGTGAGATGAGTTCAGCAAAATTGTTTGAGCCAATCCCTAAGCCTATTCGAACTTTATAGTAGTGTTGTTCGCTGATATATAGGATGAAGCCACCGCCACATCCCTGCTGTTGTGCTGCACCATCAAAAAATGCCCAGGGGACATTTCTGTCGATGTGCGGGGGGTCATGTGGCCTACAGATATGCGGTTGGGGTGGCTCAGGCATGTCGTTGAAAGCTGATATGATGAGAGCAGATGTGTGTGACCAGGTAGTTGGTTTGCCGTCGAAAATATTCTGGTTCCGTGCCAACCATAGGTACCAGCAGATGATAATTGGGAGGCTCTGTAATTTAGATCCTCTGTGCTTGTGATACCAGCTCTCCAATGCTCGGATGATGTCATCGCCATCCCATGTGCCCAAAAATCTAATACCTGTTGAAATGTTTTGCCATAATTTTGTCATGGCTGTACACTTCAAAAAGAGGTGTGTAGTCAACTCAGCAGCATTTTTACATAGTGTACACCAGGTAGGCCCATAGATGGCTCGGTGCATGAGATATTCCCTTGTGGGGACTTTTTCTTTTAATATACACCAGAAAAATAATTTTGTCCGGGGTGGCGCTGTGAGCTTCCAGATAGCCTTCCACCAGAAAGTAATCAAATCCGGCACTTTGTGTGTAATCAACACTTGATAGCCCGACTTTGGGGTATACATACCGCTGTCAGAGTGGTGCCAGATGAGCTCATTCGATCCTTCTTTGATCCTAATGTGTGATTCGAGAAGGGCTGTGGTGTAATCGTTCCATTCTTGATGCCAACATTGTGGTAGGTTTAGTTGATGAGCAGATTTCCATCGTTGTGCAAGTATGGTGGAATTTTGAGGATCTGCAATGTTTGCTAGGACAGTAATCTCGTGGGAGTGCAGATGCTGTATGAGCTCCCTGGAGAGTAGATGCCTGCCCCCACTACCTATCCATGGATCAAATCCAATACGAGCCAAATGTCCATCGTTTATTCTCCACACCAGATTTTCCCTTATGAGAGGTAGAGAATGAAGTAGGGCCTTCCATACCGATGAGATGCCAGTTTTTGGCCAGTTAGGTAGTCGAATCCATTCCATAATATTCATAGGCCAAATATATTTGTGATATGAGATGTAGGTCCAGAGATTCTATCTTGTGAGCAGAGTCCACCCCATCTTTGCTGCGAGAGCCTGTGCAAATAAGGGTAGATATTTTAAACCCCAGCCCCCCCATTTCTTGGGCAATGCTATCCTGCTCTAGCCCACCCATGCAAAGATCTTCTTATCTTGGTTTCCATTCCATAAGTATCTGTTGCAGATTTGTTGTAGTCTGGTCAATATGCTTCGCGGGATCCAAGCGAGAGCCATCCAGTAGACGGGCGTGGCCTCAAGGACAGATTTTATCAATACAAGTCTGCCAGCTCTGGATAGATATTGGTGGCTCCAATTGTTTAGCCTCTTCTCCAATTTTGATACAAGCCATGTCCAATCGACAATCTTTTGGCTGATAGGCTTGATCCAGAATCCCAGGTATTTTAGACCTCGATCTAGAGGGTTAATGCGATAAGGAAACAGGCGGTGAGCAAATTGGGATTCATGAATGGAGGTACGAGTGAAAGTGATGGTGGATTTTGAGTTGTTGCTAAATTCCAGTAGCTGATGAGAAGAGGGTGAGGATCTTAGAAAAAGTACGGGAGTCCCTGATACTGCCATCAAGAAAGATAATAATATCATCCACGAATAGAAGATGGGTGAGAAAGCAGTCATCTGATATTTTGAGGCCGCAAAGATCACCGTCTCTCTTGGCAGATGCAATCAAACGACTGAGTCCATCCATGATGATCAAGAAAAGTAGGGGTGACCTTACAGTGATATCGTCCTCACTTTCTCAGGAATATATTCACTGTAATGTGGATGGACAGTGGTACAGTTTGGATAAGGTCTCGGTGTTGTACTCAGTGATGCTCGGTGCTAGATCTCGGTGATACCAAGTGTTGTGCTTAGTAGTGACAGGTTGATCAATGATGCTAGGTGCTACATGATGCAACTAGGAGTTACATGGTGCAACTTGGTTTTAGTAATAGTATGAAGAAATCAAAGAATCAAGTAAGAAGGATGAGTGCTTTGGTCTAGGAGTGGCAACATAGGTCAAGGGTCATGGTCTTGGTATTCGTCAATTGGAATCTCTATAAGAAGAATTTTGTGTGGGTTTTCCTCTCAAAGAGTGAGAGGTTTTGGCCCTGGCAGAAAGCAAACATCTTGTGTTCGTCTCTTTTGTTTTGGTAACTATTTGATGAAGTAAGAAAGCACACTCTAATAATAATAACAAGAGAAGATTGTGATAATGAGAAAAAAATAAGAAGTACCTCACAAATAATTATCATTGTGAGAAGAATCTTATTAACTTAATTGCCCTAGATTCTTCAACATGGTATCAGAGCTAAGGTGTTGAAGCTAAAGGAAGGGCATAAAAGAGACATTCAAGGATCAAGTTTCAAGAAGGGCTTCTAAAGTTATGGTTATAGTTGTTGATTTGGGATAGCATCGGATGTTCTCTAAGACTCAAATTTTGCAGAGAGGCTTGGGCACATGTATTCCAAAGAACCCAGAAAGAGTTTTGGGAAATTCCACCCATAAGTGATTTTATTAAAATAATTAATATTTTTAATGGGGTTCCTAAGTCTAAACTTAGGAAAATTAGAATATTAATGGGTATTAATCTAATCAGGGGTGAAACTTCTATAAAAATCCACGGATCAAGCCAAAATGACATGAGCTTTTGATTATGTTTTAATCTAGGTCGTTGGTTTTCCAACAGGAAGATATAAGAAGGGGTTTGAGGGTCATTTGGAAAACAGAGAGAGAGAGAAAATCAATTTTCTGAAGTGAGTTCTCACGGGGAAAAATTGATTGAGGCAACTCTTGCAGTTGAAGGGTAGGGATAATAGCTTCCGGAGAGAGAGATTCTCAGTCAGAGATACATCAGCAGAGAGAGGCAGTGAGTAATCTAGAAGCCTTGACGCAAAGGCTGATACAGGGCTAGAAGGGCCACGCAGAAGTGAGGCAGAGGCTGATGAAGGGCCATAAAGGCCACACAGAAGTGACGTAGAGGTTGATGCAGGGCTAGAAGGGCCATGTAGAAGTGACGCAGAGAAAGAGAGAGAAAGTCGAAAGTCAGAGCAGAGGAGAGGGTCAATTTCAGCAGTCGGAAGCTGGGGTGTGAGATCGGGAGGCTGAGAGCAAGGACTTTGTGCTACAGGGCCATAAGGGCCACGCAGAAGTGACACAGAGGCAGAGAGAGAAAGTCGAAAGTCAGAGCAGAGGGTCAGTTTCAGCAGCCGGAAGCCTGGGTGTGAGACCGGGAGGCTGAGACCAGGGACTCTGTGCTACTAATCGAATTCTCAGCTGGCTGACACAGTGCCTAAAAGGGTTGACGCTGGGACAACGTATAGGCAGCGCAAAGCTAACGCAGTGCCTGCCAGGGGCATTCATCTAGCAGTCAGAACAACTGAGACTTTTCTCAGTGATTGTGTGAGGAACTCACAAAGCTTCTGCTAGTATTTCTCTCGGTAATTGAATAACCCTGTGAGGTATTCAGTGATGTATTCAGATTTTGTTATTGCTTAATAATAATAAACCCTCAGAGCTACTGATTGCACTGGTTTTCCCACATTGGGTTTTTCCAAGGACTATTTGTCCAAAATTCACTGTGTCCTATGTGTTGTATTTTTCTTTCTTGCTCAGTATTTTGTTTCCGCATATATGTTAATTAAGTGAAGGCTGTAGATGTATTTGCTTTGATCTTTATCGTAAAACACAGTAAATAACTTGTGTGATTGAATGAAGTAGGAGAAGTAACATCAGTTTGTTGTAGTAGGGGTTCCGGTGTAGGAATTTTCACATGGTATCAGAGCTAGTGCAGATGACACAAGAAGAGCAGAACCATAAACCCCAGCATTGAGTAGAAGGGGAAATCGAAAAGCTGCAGGAGGCAGCAAGTTGAAACCCCAAAGGGTTTGCGTAGTTCTAGTCGGAGGGTCGAAAATTCAAGGTAGTCTCTCTCCGAGTGAGTTGATGGAGAGAAAGAGCTTCCAGTTCGAATTTTGTCGTGGTAGAGGGAGCAACGTTGAGCCTCAACGTGATGAGCAGTTGGTGGACGTAGATTTTTCAGTAGGCAAATTTGCTTGGCTAAAAAGACGTTAGAAGAAAGAAGCATCAGAGCATAGTGAGGGAATACTTCCTTAGAGATTTCTTACTGAGGAAATCAACATTTCTCAATTGCTAAGCAGCAGAGGAGCAACAACTTACCAACTCCATCAGGGAGTGAGCAAGTCAGCCTAGGAGCTACGTAGTAGGGAGAAAGAGGGAGTTGTTTGATAGTTTTTGGAGGTGATGGCAACCAGTGGCTTGAGGGATCAAGATAGGTTGGATGAGGTCTCCAACTATGCCATCTGGAAGGCTAGGATGACCTTCCTGCTAAATGAGCATGCCCTCAAGATGTATGTTGATAATATGGTAGTTTTCCCAGCGGATGTAGATCTGTTGAAGAAGTACAGAGCTGAGATGGCTAAGGTGAAGAGGATGATCCTGGATGGAGTCAAAGATCATGTGGTGTGCCACGTTGCAAGCAAAGGGACTGCTAAGGAGATGTGGGATGCTTTGGCGACACTATATCAGGGATCTTCCGAGCAACGAAAGATGTACTTAGAGAAGAAGTTGAGATCTGCTTAGATGCAGAAGGGGAAGCGAGTGGATTTGTTCCTCACAAAACTAAAGGAGACCCATGATGAGCTGTTTGCTGCACGACATACTCCTCAAGATTCATAGCTAGTGAGATTGGCTCTAATTTTTGTCTTAGATGATTGGCAGATCTTTGTCCAGAGTATCCTGGGCAGAGCAGCATTGTCAAATTGGGACAAGATGTGGGCAACTCTGAAACAAGAAGAGTTGAGGAGAGACCTGCTCAAGGTCAAACTTGACGGGAGCAACAACAACAATGGGTCGAAGTCCAAAGTAGAGGAGGAGGATAATGCAACCCTTGCATTGAAGGGACAGCAGGGTCAACAGAGACATAAGAAGGACGTCTCCAAGGTAAAGTGCTTTAGATGTGGTGAGATGGGCCACTATGCATCCCAGTGTCCTTTGAAGAAAAAGGACAAGGATGAGAAGCATGATCCCAAGGTTGTAGCCGTAAAAATTGACGCGGAGGAGTTCGCCATAATAGCCGAGATACCTCCAGGAGGCAGGTGGGCTGATATAGAACTGTAGATCGATAGAGCTACAGATGGGCTCTTCAACCTAAAGGGTTATTCAACCTGAGCTACCAATGCTTAGTATCTATCTGGTTGTCTACACTGTCTCTTCTGGGCTCTAGGAGCTCCAATAAACTCCTCTGCGTCCCTCAGAGTTTGCCGCACTTCTCTGTTCGTTCTACTACTGGTGGTGGGAGGCTCAACGAACTCTTCCTCCCGATCTTGTCGTTCCTTCTGTTGAGAAGCATCTGCATTTCCTCCTTCTGAGGAGATACTGGTGCTGGTCACTGTATTCAACCCAGGTATATGCTCTCTTGCCTGTCCTTCTTGTTTCCCCTGCTGCTCTTGGACTAACGAAACATCTCTTCACTGATCTTCTGCAGGGATTTCACGAGATTTCCTGAAAGCTCCATCTTCCTTGAACTTTGCATCTCGTCTTACTACAATCTTTCGGCTGCAAGAAATGTAGATTCTATAGGCCTTTGAGGTCTCGCTGTACCCTATGAGATACCCCTTCTTTGCAGTATGATCCAATTTGCTGCGCTTCTCGTCTGGAATGTGGCAATAAGCCACGCTTCCGAATAGCCTGAGATGATTGACTTCCGGCTTCTTCCATGCGAACAATCCTTTAGGCGTTCTCTTCCCCAATGCTCTATGAGGAGTTCTATTCTGGATATATACTGTCGTGTTACAAGCTTCTTCCCATAGATACCTAGGTAGATCTTGATCATATAACATGGCTTTGGCTACCCCAACAATAGTTCTGTTCTTCTGTTCTACCACTCCATTTTGCTTCGGATTATATGGATTTGTCCACTCTCTTTTGATGCCCTCATTTGCGCAAAAAATTGTGAATTATTTGTCTGTATATACTATATTCTCCACCATTATCTGAACGCAATACCTTTATCTTTTTCCCTGTCATATTTTCAACAAGAGCCTTAAACTCTCAGAAACGATCAAAGACCTCATCCTTGGTCTTTAAGAAATAGATCCAAGTTTTTTTGGAGTGATCATTGATAAAAGTGACAAAGTATTCACCACCACTAAGAGCCCTTGTGGATATAGGACCACAGATATCTGAGTGTATTAATCCTAATACACATTCTGCTCTATTGTTACTTTTGGAAAAGGCTGCTTTAGCGTACTTTCCTAGCACACATTCTCTGTGTTGATTTTGAGTAGCATCAGATGTGCTCTAGTTCCAAATTTTTTTGGAGGGGCTAGAATACATGAGATCTCTAAGACCCAGAAATCGTTTGGAGAAATTCAACCAAGATTGTGAGTTATTAAAATAATTGATATTTTTAATGGGGTTCCTAAGTCTAACCTTAGGAAAATAAAAATATTAATGGGTATTAATAAAAATATGGGTGAGAAGCTTCTAAGAGAGAAGGATCAACTCTGTTTTAATCTTAGCTGTTGATTAGGGACTTAATCTCGACCATTAATTCATAAATAGGAAAAGTATAAGAGGAGGCTTGAGGGTTAGTTGGAGACACACCGTATTGATCAGTCGGTTCGATTTCTCCGGAGCGAGGTTTGATGAGAAAGTCGAACAGGTGATCTTTTTTGCAGTAGAGGGGCAGGGATAGTTGGGGTGGAGGATCTTCTCCAGAACCCAGAATACTCAGTAGAGAGAGGAAGAGATACACTAGAGGAGGCAATGTAGACTAAGGAGGATTGACACTGGGCCAGGAGGGCCCACGCAGTGCTAGTGCAGAGGATTAGTGACCTTGTGTAGAAGTCCAAAATCAGCTAGGGAGCAGTAGGATCAGCCGAGAAGGTTGATGTCAGAGCTCCAGGAGGTAGTGAGACCAACGCAGAGCTGATGTAGAGTCTCAGAGTGCTCCACGCAGGCCCACGCAACTATTGCGAAGGGGCAACACAATTGTAGTTGGGGATAGTCAGTTCGGTTTCCGGATTGGAGGGATTTTGCTAAGTGAAGTGAGGTAATCTCACTTAGGTTTCTGCCAGTATATTTTATCTCTGTAACTGGATTGCTGAGAGAGCATCTAGAGTTGTATTCAGAACTACTGCTTAATAATACAAACCCTCTATCTGTTGCACCAATTTTCCCGCATTGGGTTTTTTTGGGGATGTGTTGTCCAAAAATAATGGTGTCCCTTGTGTGTTTGTCTCATATTTGTTTCAGTTTATGATCTGTATGTCAGTGTAGTTTGCAGTAGTGGTTTTCATCATTGCCTATAAATTAAATAATTTGTTGAATGTAATAACAAGTAGGAGATGATAAACTAGTGATTACAGTAGGATTTCTGATGTGTAGATTCAGAAATTTTCACTTGTTTGCTGAGAAAGTCGAATAGGTGATTTGAGTTGCAGCAGAGGGGCAGGGATAGTTGGGGTGGAGGATCTTCTCCAGAGCCCCAAATACTCAGTAGAGAGAGGTAAAGACATACTAGAGGAGACAACGCAGACTAAGGAGGACTGATGGTGGACCAGGAGGGCCCATGTAGTGCTTGACTTAGTGCCAGTGCAGAGGATTAGTGACCTCCTGCAGAAGTTCGAAATTAGCCAGGGAGCAACAGGATTAGTCGAGAAGCTGACGTCAGAGCTCTAGGAGGCAATGAGACCAGCGCAGAGCTGACGCAGGCACACACAGCTACTGTGAACAGGCAACTCAGTTGTAGTGGGGATAGTCAGTTCAGTTGCTGGATCAGATGGATTTTGCCGGGTGAAGTGAGGTAATCTCACTTAGGTTTTTACTAGTATATTTTATATCTTTAATTGGATTGCTAAGAGGGCATCCAGAGTTGTATTCAAAACTACTACTTAATAATACAAACCCTCTATCTGCTGCACCGATTTTCCTGCATTGGGTTTTTTCGGGGATGTGTTGTCCAAAAATAACAGTATTCCTTGTGTGTTTGTCCCATATTTGTTTCAGTTTATGATCTGTATGTCAGTGTAGTCTGCAGTAGTGTTTTTCATCACTGTTTATAAATTAAATAACTTGTTGAATGTAATAACAAGTAGGAGATGATAAACTAGTGATTGCAGTAGGATTTCTAATGTGTAGATTCAGAAATTTTCACATGGTATCAGAGCATTACAAATCATAGGACATTGAAGCCATCAGCCTGGTGATTCAACTAATCTGTTGCAGAGAGGTAGCTGTCCCGAGTGACAGCGTTGTTCCAAAGCCAGAGACGTAGATGGGAGAGTGACACGTTGCAAAAGAGTTGACGCAGAGGCTCATGCAGTGCTTGCTTCATCTTTCTGAGCCAGGTGAGGGTGACGCACTAGCTGGGAGAAGCCCATGCAGTAACTATGTCAGCTATGTAGGCCAACAAAGAAGCAGAGGGGTAGATTAGGCTCACACAGATCCACTTCATCTTTCTAAACCTGGAAGGAGTGATGCAGTGGCCAAGAGGAGTTGATCTAGCTCATGCAGTGAGTGCGTAGAGCTTGAGGAAGCTCAGATTCTTCAGTTGTTGGGGTAGAGGGAGAAGTACAAATTGAATTTGAGGTGCTGGTGGAATGTTGTAGTTGCTGGCGCAGAACAGTGTTTGCGGAGACAAAACTGAGGTAGAGGGAGTCACTACCTTAACAGATTTCTTGCCAAAGAAATCTAGGTACGGGTTGTTGAGTAGCAGCAAAGGAGGATTGGAGACGAGTGATTCAACATTTGGTGGGAGGATTTCCATAAAGGAAATCAGGACTCAGAGGGAGTTTATAGGAGCTTGTTCCTTAGAGGATTTCTATTGCCAAAGAAATCCAGATCCGAGTCTTGCTGGAGTAGTAGTAGGAGAGGGGGAAGAGAACCAGTCCTACATTTGTTTGAGCAGAGATGGTAGTCAATGGACTGAGGGATCACAACAGATTGGATGGAGCATCCAATTTTGTCATCTGGAAGGCCAGGATCTTGGCAGTCTTGGACAAGAATTGCATAAAGGATTATGCCTTGAAAGTGGTGGCTATACCGGTTGATGTTGATCCTCTCAAGAAATACGAGGAGGCTCAAGCGAAGGATAAATGCATTATTCTAGACGGTGTCAAAGATCACATGGTCCCACACATTGCTGAAAAGGAAACAACAAGGGAGATGTGGGAGATGTTGACCACCTTGTACTAAGGGTACCATGGGTAGCATGATGCAGCATATTGAGTGGGAGCTGCAATACAGATATAGCAATGATAGTGGCAGTGTCATGGGCAACAGTACAGGATGCAACAGTGTAGTGGATGAAGGGTTGCAGGCCAAGCATCAGCAGCACAAAGGACCAATGTTGTGGATCAGTGTGATGCTTCTATTGGGGAGTGTTGCTAGGGCACATTCCTCGCTAAGAGGGAGTGTTGATTTTGGGTAGCATCGGATGTGCTCTAGCTTTGAAATTTTGTGGAGGGGTAGAATACATGAGATCTCCAAGACCCAGAAATCGTTTGGAGAAATTTTGCCTAGATTGTGAGTTATTAAAATAATTAATATTTTTCATGGGGTTCCTAAGTCTAAACTTAGGAAAATAAAAATATGGGTATTAATAAAAATATGGGTGAAAAGCTTTTAAGAGATGAGGATCAATTCTGTTTTAATCTTAGCCGTTGATTAGGGACTTAATCTCGGCCGTTGATTCATCAACAAGAAAAGTATAAGAGGAGGCTTGAGGGTCAGTTGGAGACACACCATATTGATCAGTCAGTGGATTTTTCTAGGGCAAGGTTCGCTGAGAAAGTCGAACAGGTGATCTGAGTTGCAGCAGAAGGGCTGGGATAGTTGGGGTGGAGGATCTTCTTAGGAACCCTGAATACTCAGTAGAGAGAGGCAGAGACACACACGAGGAGGTAGCTCAGACCAAGGAGGATTGAGACTGGGCCAGGAGGGCCCACGCAGTGCTTGATGCAACGCTAGCACAGAGGCTCAGTGACCTCCTGCAGAAGTCCGAAATCAGCCAAGAGCAGCAGGATCATTCGAGGAGGCTGATGTTAAAGCTCCAAGAGGCAGTGAGACCAGCACAGAGTTGACGCAGAGTCTCAGAGTGCTTCACGCAGGCCCACGCAACTACTGCAAAGGGACAACGCAGTTATAGCTAGGGATAGTCAGTTCAGTTGCCGGATTGGAGGGATTTTGCGGGTTGAAGTGAGGTAATCTCACTTAGGTTTCTGCAAGTATATTTTATCTCTGTAACTGGATTGCCGAGAGGGCATCCAGAGTTGTATTCAGAACTACTGCTTAATAATACAAACCCTCTATTTGTTGCACCGGTTTTCCCGCATTGGGTTTTTCCGGGGACGTGTTGTCCAAAAATAACGGTGTCCCTTGTTTGTCTCATATTTGTTTCAGTTTATGATCTGTATGTCGGTGTAGTCTGCAGTAGTGTTTTTCATCACTGTCTATAAATTAAATAATTTGTTGAATGTATTAACAAGTAGGAGATGATAAAGCAGTGATTGCAGTAGGATTTCTGATGTGTAGATTTAGAAATTTTCACTGGTACCCTTGTAATAGTCTCTCTGAGCATCCTCATTGCTCCATGGTGTAAGTGCCCCATTCGCCTGTGCCATAATTCATTTCGCTCCTTCTCACCATTATAGTTGTTGCCTATCAGTGCCATTGGCGATTCGAGCTGCAACCTTTACAACCTATTGCTTCGAACCCCAATTTGCTTTTTCTTCTTCCACCTTGGATGTTTAATGTTTACTTTCCTCTCGATGAAGTATACAATATATCCCTTGTCCTGTAATTGGGACGCTGAAATTAAATTCATTCCTAATCCTGGCACATGCAGAAAATTGGTGGCTTGGATGTTGGTCCCTGCTTCCGTCTGAAAAGTTGTTATGCTCTTAACCTGCGAGAAATTCCAAAATAGCAAATATGCGAGAAATACAACCCAGAACACAGAACAAAATGAGAAAAACAACAAGTATTTTATTATTAAGAGATAA
Organism: Pinus taeda; assembly: GCA_000404065.3. Taxonomy (NCBI): domain Eukaryota; kingdom Viridiplantae; phylum Streptophyta; class Pinopsida; order Pinales; family Pinaceae; genus Pinus; species Pinus taeda. Next base: position 111,119 of record APFE031397122.1, on the reverse strand, counting down.
AAGCAATGTTCACTTGCCTCTTCGAGGGGGCAACCTCCAGCATAGCAGAGCTCGATTACAAAATAAGACTTGATGATCTTTCCCTTCTAACTACGACTATTTATAGCTAAATGACCTTCAACAACCTAATGACTAGTGGTCCATTGCATAGCATGGGTTAACCACTTTATTTATTAATTATGGCCCGTTTGCAATTAATTGTGGTCCCTTTCTTAAATGTGGGTCAACCACTTACAATTAATAATACAGGCTTTATTGACTTTTTAACTAATTATGACTATGGCTCGACCCTATTGGGTTTATTACATAAATAAAGGGGTTACGGTTGGAACCTAACATGCCCTCCCCCATCAAAAGTAGCCTTGTCCTCAAGGCTGAAGCTGCGGAAACTCCTGAAGAATAGTGGTTGGTTGCCAGGTCGCATTTTCTGGAGAGGTGTCTTTCCACTTGACGAGGACTTCCTTGATTGTGCGGCCGTGCAGATGTCTTTCACAAGTATCGAGGATCTGTTCACATTGGAGCCAAATTGAACATTCCTCATCTAGTTCGGGTAAACTGGTTTAAATTTTGCAATTGTTCCCCACCACTTTCTTGAGGCATGATACATGGAAGACTGGATGGATTTTTGAAGTTGGTGGCAAGGCCAGCTTGTAGGCTACTACTCCAATGCGCTGAAGTATTTGATAAGGTCTGTAGAATTTTGGAGCTAATTTTTGGTAGCCCCTTTCTTTGAGCAATGTTTGCTTATATGGTTGCAGCCACAAGAATACCTGATCCGCTTCTTGTAATGTGCACTCTGAACGATGTTGGTCTCCTTGTTGCTTCATTCGATTCTGAGCTTGATGGAGATTATCTTTGAGACAAGCTAGCATGGCGGCACGGTTCTGTAGGATTTGATCAACTGCTTGCACCTTAGAGCATCCAGGGATATAAGAAATATGTGAAGGTGGGACTTGGCCATACACTGCTTCATATGGAGTCATCTTGGTGGCTTCATGATAGTTAGTATTATACCACCATTCAGCTAAAGCTAGCCACTGTACCCTTTGATGTTTCTTTTTTGAAGTGAAGCACTTTAGGTATGTCTCCAAACATTTGTTGACTGCTTCAGTTTGATCATCAGTTTGGGATGATAGGTAGTACTTAGGTGGATTTGGGTGCCTTGTAGCTTGAAAAGTTCTTGCGAAAATTTGCTAGTGAAAGTCGGGTCACAATCAGACACAATGAAAGTTGGCATTCCATGCAGTTTGAAGATCTGGTCCATGAAAACTTGAGCCACCAAAGTGGGGGTAAATGGGTGGGTTAGAGCGCAAAAATGAGCATATTTAGAAAGTCTGTCCACAACCACCATGATGACGGATTTGCGTCCCGAATTCGGGAGACCAGTAATGAAATCCATAGAAACATCCGTCCAGACGGAGGCAGGAATTGGCAATGGTTGCAAGATTCCTGGTAACTTGACTGTTTCTCCTTTGTGGCATTGACACACATCACATTCAACTACGAAATTAAGAATGTCAGTTTTCATGCCCGTCCAAAAGAAAGAACGATGAGTGCGAGCATAAGTCTTTTGAAAGCCTGCATGCCTTGCAGTGGGAGATGAGTGCAACTTTGCCAAAATGCGAGTTTTGAGGGTGGATGTCGGTGATATAACTACTCGATCCTTGTAGCGAAGAATCTCGTTCTTCTAAGAGTAGCCAACTAACGAATTAGGATCTGTTCTCAAGTTATTAATGAGTTGGGAGGGAGAGGGGTGTGAAAACCATTCCTTGTGGGCTTCTTCAATCCAATCTGGTATGGGAAGAGAGATTGATAGCAGGGTGCTTTCATCCTCAAATTGGCGCGATAAAGCATCCGCTACTACATTGTCACGCCCTTTCTTGTAAATTATCTCATAACAATATCCCAACATTTTGGCTAGCCATTTATTTTGTTGTGGCGAGGATAGACGTTACTCCAAAAAATATTTGAGCCTTTGATGGTCTGTGCGGATTTGGAAACGCTACCCCAATAAGTATGGTCGCCAGAGATGGTGGGTATCTACTGCATGTAAGATGGCTACCATCTCTCTCTCATAGGTAGATTGTCCTAGAGGTTTCCCACTTAGTTGTTGGTTGGTGAAAGCCAAGGGTCGACATTCATGCATTAAGACAACACCAATACCAGTACCTGAAGCATCACATTGAATCACAAAAGATTTGGTGAAGTCGGGTAGTGCCATTACTGGAGTGGAACACAAGGCCTGTTTGAGAGCCACAAACCCCTGTTGTGCTTCATCAGTCTAGAGGAATGAATTTTTCTTGAGAAGGTTAGTGAGGGGTCTAGCAATGCGACCATAATTGCGGACAAATTTGCGATAATAGCCGGTGAGACCCAAAAATCCCCTCAAACTCTTCAAGTTTTTTGGTTGGGGCCAATCTTGCATTGCCTGTGTCTTTTTGGGATCCACCCCGACACCTTCATGACCCACAATGTATACCAAATACTTGACTTCTTCCATGCAAAAAGAGCACTTGGACAATTTGACAAATAGTTTGTCATTTCAGAGCAGTTGCAATTTCAGGTCTACATGATGAAGATGTTTTTTCCAGGTTAGGTTGTAGATGAGAATGTCATCAAAGAAAACGAGGACAAATTTTCAGAGATATGGTTTCAACAGGTGATTCATGAGGCTTTGAAAAGTAGATGGAGCATTACAGAGACCAAATGGCATGACCAAGAATTCATAATGGCCTTCATGAGTTCGGAAAGCAACCTTGGGAATGTCTACTTATTTCTTGCGTATTTGAAGATCTAACTTGGTAAAGAATTGAGCACCATGTAGTTCATCAACAACCGGAATAGGGAATTTGTCTTTGACAGTGAGCTTGTTGAGGGCCCGAAAGTCCGGACACATGTGCCATTCCCCATCTTTCTTTAGCACCATGACCATTACTGATTAATAAGGATTGATGCTAGGACGAATAACACCTGCTTCAAGGAGTTCCTTGATGATTTTTTTAATTTCATTCTTTTGGGCTAAAGGATATCGATATGGGCGCACATTCGGCGGTTGGGCCCCTGGGACCAAAGTGATGCTATGATCATGTTCTTCTCTAGAGGGTGGAATCTCTTTAGGTTTGTCAAATACCTGTTTGTGGTGGTTTAAGACCTATTGCATCTTAGGATGAATACGAAGAGTAGTGGATTTTATGGCCTAGATGGCATTTGTTGATTTGGGGTAGCATCAAATGTGCTCTAGCCACAAAATTTGGTGGAGAGGTTGGGGCACATGAGATCCCAAATACCCAGAAAGGGTTTGGGCAGATTCTAAACAGATCAGGAGATATTAAAATAATTAATATTTTTAATGGAGTCTCTAGGTCTAAACTTAGGGAAAATAAAATATTAATGTGTATTAATATGAATCTGTGTTAGAGTGGTCCAAAAGACATGGATCAAGACAGATCTAATCTTAGCCGTTGATTAGGGACTTAATTGCGGCCGTTGAGATGTCAACAGGAAAAGTATAAGAGGGCGGCTTGAGGGTCACTTGGAGAAGACACTAGATGATCAGTCATTTTATTCTGTAGCGCGGGGTTTGCTAAGAGAGATAGAATCAGTGATCGGGAGAGCAGCTAAGGGGCATTGAGTACAGAGAAACAAGGAAGGTAGAGATTGTGCCAGGAGAGCAGCGCAGCAGCCAAGGAGGGTGACATAGAGCCAGCAAGGGCTCACGCAGAGGCAACCAAGTGCTGCACAGAGCACCAGAGGGGCTAGCGCAGCTGATGCAGAGGCTCCTAGAGTTGACGCAGGGTCTCCTGGGGTTGACGTAGGGTCTCCTGGGGCTGACGCAGGGCCAACGTGGGATAGAGAGGGGCTAATGCAGTCCAGATTGGGCAAACGCTGGGGTTGTAGGAGCAGTTTTGTGCTGAGGAAATGCCAGAAGGATTTTCGGGGGTTTCAGCTAGGAGATTTCGCTCAAACTGTGAGGTATAGCTGCTAAGGAAATTCTCTGTTGGGTTGGCCAGTTTCGACACCCAGATTGTACTCTAATATTGCTTAATAAGAAAGCCCTCAGATCACTGCACCGGTATCCCCGCATTGGGTTTTTCTGAGGACATTGGTCCAAAAATAATGGTGTCATGTGGTGTGTTTGTTCTTGTTTCTTTTAATTGTTGATCTGTAATATGCTGAGCATGCACTGGTGTTTATTTTCAGTATTTACTTTGTAAATAACTTGTTAAAGGAAAATTAACAAGTAGGTAGGAATAAATCAGAAAAAGTTCATGAAGGGTTTCTAAACTAAGTAAATTTAGAAACTTCAACATGGTATCAGAGCGTGATTGTAGATCACAGGAGGACTAAAAGACACCAACTGAGAGGAGCAATAACAACAGAAAACAACTGTCCCTAGGTGACAGAAGCTGTTTCTAGCAGCGTAGAAGCGAAGAAGTGTGACGCAGAGCTAGCCAGAGCTACACAGAAGAAGTTGGGGCTGTGCAGAGCCTCAGAGAGGCCAGCGTTGCTGACGCAAGGCATCCTGGGGTTGACGCAGACCCATCTGTGGTGACGCAGAGCCAGCATGAGGCAGAGAGGGGCTGACGCAGTTCACAGAGAGGCAGTTTCTAGAGTCTAGAAGGCTATAGGAATATTGCAGAGTCGAGCTGGTGAGGTACTGTAGTCAGAATAGTACCTGACAGAGCAGGGCCAGAGGAGTTGTTGCCGAGGGTTTCTAGCGGAGGAACCTAGATCAACAGTGCAATTGCACAAGTCGATCAGAGTAGGGGGCATCTTGACAAGCGGGAGAAGGATTTCCAGGAGGGAGTCCAGAAGAGAACTTGTAGACGGGAAGTAGAGACTCAGAGGAGTCGAACAGAGAACTTGCAGGAGGGAAGTAGAGGAGCGTCATGGCACTACACGGGGTAAGAGACCAAGATAGACTAGACAGAGTATCGAACTTCGCAGTTTGGAAGGCCATAATCTTATCAGTGCTTGACAGGAATCGTGTCAAGAACTTTGCCTTGAAGGTTATAGCTATCATAGTCAACCCTAATGATAATGACAAGTACGAAGAGGCGATGGCAAGGGCCAAGTGCATTATCCTTGACAGGGTCAAGGATCATGTGGTACCACATATAGCCGAGAAGGAAATGGCAATTGAGATGTGGGAGGCTCTCAAGAACCTGTACCAGCATACTTCTGTGCAGAGAAGAATGATGCTCGAGAACTAGATGAGGTCGTATCACATGAAGAAGGGTCAAACGATTGACTCCTTCCTCGGAGGACTGAATGAGATTTGAGATCAGTTGACCGCTATAGGAGCGACCCCAGATCAGGAGCTTATGGTGAGGGACTCTCCTACCTTGGGACGAGATGTGGGCAGCTCTTTGCCAGGAAGAGATCAGACGACAGTCGAAGATAGGTAGCAACAACAAAGGGATCAAGGTCAAGTAGGAGGAGGAGGATGTGGCCCTAGCATATGAAGGAAAGCAGGAGAAGCGGAAGAAGAAAAATCTCTCCAAGATGAAGTTCTTCCACTGTGGGGAGATGGGTCATTATGCGACCTAGTGCCCAAGGAAGAAGAGTAAGGGAGAGTCTTTCGAGACTAAGGCAGCACCAGCACGGGTAGAGAAGGAAGTTTTGACAGACGATGATTGTGCCATGAGTGCGCACGCGCCACTTGAGCGGAAGTGGGGAGACATCGAGCTGTATTCAGGCGGATTCCAGGCGATGAGGGGCAGGATCCTTGAGGTACCCAGCCTCTTGGATTAGACCTTGTTACAGGAGCCCTGACGAGGAGTAGTAGGACTGGCTGAGTGGGTAGAGACGGATTCGGATGGAGCGACAAAGAGAGCTATAGTGCAGGAGTCCCAAGACAATGCAGAGCCAGCAGGCCGCAACAGTGCGAGAGGCATAGGAGTGTCGCACCAATGCAGGATGGCACAGAGAGGTGTGTAACAGTGCGAGATGCAGGAGAGTTGTTGTAGCAGCGCAAAGGTTAGAGAGGGAGCACTTGTCAGCGGTAGAGGGAGCTTCAGCATCAGTGGGTGTCTCTATCCCAACAGGGAGGTTAGTTGGGAAATCAGTTATTTACTTCTCAATAACTGAGTTGCAGTGCAACAGTGGGCAGCACAATGCAACATGATGAGAGGAGGTGCGGTGCAGATGCAGTGCTGGGAGAAAGGACCAGTAGCAACACGGATGCAAAGGGAGTTGTCGTATAGATCCAACAGTGGCAGTGGCAGAACCATGGCCAACAATACAAGATGCAGCAGTGTCGAGGATGTTGGGCAAGAAGGCCTAACATCAGCACAGGTATCGATGCTGGATGATCAGAGTAATACTCAGTGAGGAGTATTGCTAGAGCACAATCCTCGCTAAGAGGGAGTGTTGATTTGGGGTAGCATCGGATGTGCTCTCGCCTCGAAATTTGGTGGAGAGGTTGGGGCATATGAGATCTCCAATACCCAGAAAGGGTTCGGGCAGATTCTAAACAGATCAGGAGATATTAAAATAATTAATATTTTTAATGGAGTCCCTAAGTCTAAATTTGGGGAAAATAAAATATTAATGTGTATTAATATGAATCTGTGTTAGAATGGTCCAATAGACATGGATTAAGCCAGATCTAATCTTAGCCGTTGATTAGGGACTTAATCTCGGCCGTTGAGATGTCAACAGGAAAAATATAAGAGGAGGCTTGAGGGTCACTTGGAGGAGACACCAGATGATCAGTCATTCTATTCTCTAGAGCGGGGTTTGCTAAGAGAGATAGAATTAGTGATCGGGAGAGCAGCTAAGGGGCATTGAGTATAGAGAAACAAAGAAGGCAAAGATTGTGCTGAGAGAGCAACGTAGCAGCCAGGGAGGTTGATGTAGAGCCAACAAGTGCTCACACAAGGCCACGCAGAGGCAGCCAAGTGCTGCGCAGAGCACCAGAGGGGCCAACGCAGCTGACGCATAGGCTCCTAGAGTTGACGTAGAGCCTCCTGGGGCTGATGTAGGCCTAGAAAGGCTGATGCAGGGCCAGCGTGTGATAGATAGGGGCTTACGCAGTCCAAATTGGGCAGATGCTGGGGTTGCAGGAGTAGTTTTGTGCTGAGGAACTGCTGGAACGATTTTCTGAGGTTTCAACTAGGAGATTTCTCTCAAACTGTGAGGTATAGCTGCTAAGGAAATTCTCTGTTGGGTAGGCCAGTTTCAGCCCCTAGATTGTACTCTGATATTTCTTGATAAGAAAACCCTCAGATAGCTGGACCAGTTTTCCCGCATTGGGTTTTTTTTAGGACATTGGTCCAAAAATATTGGTGTCATGTGGTGTGTTTGTTCTTGTTTCTTTTCGCTGCTAATCTGTAATATGTTGAGCATGCATTGGTGTTTATTTTCAGTATTTACTTTGTAAAGAACTTGTTAAAGCAAAATTAACAAGTAGGTAGGAACAAATCAGAAAAAGTGCATGAAGGGTTTCTAAACTAAGTAAACTTAGAAACTTCAACAACATTAAACTGGGCGATGACTCCATGATGGTCCTTTTTCAACAACTTCTCCATTCGATGCGAGCTGATGATAGAAGGAGCACCTGCTTAGAGTCCATGGAGTGTATGAATGTGTTCATTTTGCTTAAAGCTCATATATAACTCCTGGAAATCCATTGTGATTGGTCCTAGTGTGCGAATCCATTCAGCACCTAAGACAATGTCACAACCACCCATGTTAATTGCAAAATGTGGGTCTTTAGGTGGTAGTCTCCCATCTAAAGTTTAATATTTTGGCCGTGGCCTTCACATTTCATTGTCCCCCACATCAACAATAATGATCTGGAAATTAGAGACTTCCCTTACAAAACAATGAACAACTTCGACGACTCGCTTATTGATAAAGTTATGAGTGCTGCCACTATCAATCAATACTACTACAGGGCGATGTTTAAGAAAGCCTCTGATTTTGAGAGTTTGGGGTGTAGAAATGCCCGCCAAAGCATGTAGCGAGATAACTAGTTCATTTGGCGTAGCTATGAGATCATTATCCTACTGGGTTTCCTCAACTTGGTCCATTGTCCCCCCCAAGGGGCGGGGCTTCCTCAGATGAGCTGTTATCAGTAACATCAATTTGAAAGGATTTTGGTTCCTTGCATTTATGCCCCGGGGAGTATTTCTCATCACAGTAGTAGCACAATCCTTGTTTTCTTCTTTCATCCATTTCTGTTGGAGACACCTTTTGAACCTTAAGTGTTTGGGTAGGGCCCTGAGCCTGGGTGGAAAGCCCCTTGGCTATAAAATTTGGATGAGTAGACTGGGCAGCTAAAGCAAGTTCCACTTCGACAGCCTTTGTGCAAGCGTCTATCCATGTAGGTGGGTGGTGCATCCGGACATGTGTTTGGATGGATTCTTTGAGACCACTGATGAAACACTCCATGTAGAATTCATCTCCTAGACCTTCTGTTCGAATGGCCAATGTCTCAAAGGCTGCAATGTAGTCTTTTACTGTGCTTGTTTGTCGCAGCTTAGTAAGACGACCCAAAAAATTAGATTCTCTATTAAAGCGGTCACAAAGGGATTTTAAGAACACCTGCCAAGTTATTTTCCTGAGATAACATTTCACATGCAACGACCACCATTGCCATCTCTCTTGGTCCAAGTAAAGGGCTCCTACACGTAGTTTAGTTGGATCATCATGGATATCATTCATAATGAAATACTGTTCCATTTGTGCTACCCATACTGTCGAATTAAAGCCATCAAATTTATACATGTCGAGCTTGGGTGGCCAAGCGTGGGAATGTTGGTGATTTCCATGGAAGTGAATGTGATGGCTAGATTCTCCTTCAAGGTGTTCATCAATACTATGTGCCTCTTGATGCAACCCCGACGTGCTCTTAGTGAGGTGTTCGATGAATGCTGAAATTTTCTCTAGGTGTTCCTGGAAATTATCCAACCTTGTTTCAAGGTGCTCGATCTTCTCATTGGCCATGACTTGAGCTCTGGTTTCTACCATACACAGATATCGGTCAATTGATGTCACTTCGAAAAAATTTGGGACCTCCAGTAAATTGAAGTTGACAAGTGAATTGTACCACTGCGATCAGCTCGTCGTCCTGAATCTTATGGGCTAAGTCTCTTGTAAGTGTCGCGGGAAGGTCTCAGACTTAAGAGGCCTAAGTGGATCTGATATGGCAAATAATATAATGGGCGATCTTCAGGGAGCCGAGGGAACTATGGTCACAAAGGAGTGTCAAGTGCTACAGATCACAATATACATAAGGGTCCAGCAATAGTACTCGGCCCAATCTTTTAGGGCACTAAGGAGGATCAACTGTACCCTTAGCCGTACTACCTGACTACCCTATCATACGCGCGAGGAATCTCCCCGAGTGCTGTTCTCAGTGTACTGTAGCAGCAAGACAGCAGACGACTTATCTAAGGCGAGGTTTCAGGTGAGCCTAGGGGGCTTCCAATATACCCAGAGGGTATGTGAAAGTGCAATTCGTGCACGGTTCTGTCTAATACGCTACTACTCGAAGGGGTACCCACAGGGGTTACCAGGGAGTCCAACAAGCGTGACCACCTCTTGTATTTCTTGTGTGCATGCCTCCCCAAATCTGCAGGTTTGTGCGCTCAATGATAGATCTCGTGGTTTAAAGATGCTGAAACACGGCTCCAGCCTAAAAAAAATTATGCCAAAAATGGAGGTACTGCCAGCCTCGGAAAGTGCTCTGATACCACTTGTTATGCTCTTGTCCTGTGAGAAATTCCAGAATACCAAATATGTGAGAAATACAACTGAGAACACAGAACAAAATGAGAAAAACAACAAGTATTTTATTACTCAATGATAAAAGCAATGTTCACTTGCCTCTTCGAGGGGGCAACCTCTAGCAGAGCAGAGCTCAATTACAAAATAAGACTCGATGATCTTTCCCTTCTAACTATGACTATTTATAGCTAAATGACCTTCAACAACCTAACGACTAGTGGTCTTTTGCATAACATGGGTTAATCACTTTATTTATTAATTATGGCCTGTTTGCAACTAACTGTAGTCCCTTTCTTAAATGCGGGTCAACCACTTACAATTATTAATACGGGCTTTATTGACTCTTTAACTAACTATGACTACGACTCGACCCTATTGGGTTTATTACATAAATAAAGGGATTAGGGTTGGACCCTAACAAAAGCTATGGTGCCTCTCCCTATTGGAGTACATTTCGTTTGTTTCCCATAGTGATTTGTAAGTCCATTTGTTCTTCTTGATAGCTCGAGAAATGTTCTCGTACTCCAATCATATGAGACGAAGCCCTGCTATCAATGTACCAAACATCCATTGATGCTGAATTAGCTAGGCATACGAATTCTTCATCTAATCTGGTAGATAAATCTAAGACACTTTGAGTATCCATATTGTGCCAATTTCTGACGCTAACCTATCCCAACAATTGTTGTAGGTAGAAACTTTGAGTATCCTCCTTGTTGAATCTTCTGCTGCATTGTCCCTTCTACCACTGATAAATTTCGATTGGAAAGACTTACCTCTCTGTCGACTCACTTAGAGAGAGTTTTCCCACGCAATCAAATCTCCTTCGCTTGAACTGCGTAATCCTCTGGGAGATTCGAATTTCTGCCCCTGCAGGAATTTTGAATTACCTTCTCTTTTCAACGATGGATCCTTCGGCTTCTCTCTTCTGCTTCCTTGTACCTCTGATACCATGTGAAAATTTTTGACTAGAAATCCTACTGCAATGATTAATATTATTTCTTCTACTTATTATGTCAGAAATAAGTTATCAACTGTATTCTTATGGCAAATATCGAAATATATTCTATTGCAGCCTTCACAATTAGAACATTGCAGAAAGTAAATGTAAGTAAAATGTTGGCACAAATACAATCACAATGACAATTATTTTTGGACAATTGTCCCCAAAAAAACCCAATGTGGGAAAACCGGTGCAATAGATGAGGGTTTTATTACTCTTAAGCAAAATCTTCATGTACAAATTACACCCAATAGAGTAAAACAAGGCTTTCTGAGAAAAATTTACACACATTCCTGAACAAGTATCCGACCCGAGAGATAAGTTCCTCCACCCTCTACGTCTTTCTGGCTTGCCCAACGTCACCTTCTCTGGCGCTTAGGTTGGTCTGCACAGTGCCAACCTCACCCAAGCCAACGCTGCCTCTCCTAACGTCAATCTGCCAAGCGTTGTCCTTTTACTGCTCTGCGTCTTTGTCCCTGTCTCCCTGATTGATGTTGGACCCTCTCTGTCTCTCCTCCACCTCCAACTCTCCCTCTGAAACGATTTTCTCTTGCCGAACTTCGACCAGTGAGAAAATCGATTTTACTTGGGAAACTGAGTATTTGCCTGGTGTGTTTTCCAAATCACCCACAAGCCCCTTCTTATATCTTCTTGTTGGATAACCAATGGCCACCTCCAACTCTTCCTCTGAAACGATTCTCTTGCCGAACTTCGACCAATGAGAAAATCGATTTTACTCGGGCAACTGAGTATTTGCCTGGTGTGTTTTCCAAATGACCCTCAAGCCCCTTCTTATATCTTCTTGTTGGATAACCAATGGCCTAGATTAACTCCTAATCAAAGGCTTAGATTGTTTTGACTTGATCTCCATCTTTATCTAGAAGGTTCACCCAAAATTAGATTAATACCCATTAATATTTTAATTTTCCTAAGTTTAGACTTAGGAACCTCATTAAAAATATTAATTATTTTAATAAAATCGTTTCCAGGTGGAATTTCCCAAAACGGTTTCTCGGTTCTTTGGAATACATGTGCCCAAGCTTCCTCGCAAAATTTGAGGCCTAGAGCACATCTAATGCTACCCCAAATCAACACTCTATCTTAGCGAGGAATGCGTTCTAGCAATATACTGCCGCTGCATACTGCTCTAACTCTGAAGCATCGTCCTCTGCGCTGCTGATGTCTGACATGCTGTCCACCAACTACTGCGCTGCTGATGTCTGACATGTTGTCCACCAACTACTGCGCTGCTGCTGCAACTGTACTATTGCCTTTAACACTGCCATTGCCAATGCTACATCTGTACTACAACTCCCTCTGAATTTATGCATCTATGTTGTTGCTGGCATTGCCACTGCCAACTGTCCATGCACTGCAAACTGCTGGTGCTACTGAAACGAATTTTCAATCATACCCAACTACTCTTTGAACTTAGTGAACTTAGCTTTTCCGAGAGCCTTTGTGAGTATGTCTCTGTAGTTGTACTGCTCCATGTTGAACACAGTCTTTGATAAAGTGACAATGGATATCTATATGTTTCGACCCATCATGAAATACTTTATTTTCAAAGAGTTTGATGTTGTTGATTTGGGGTAGCATCGAATGTGCTCTAGGCATGAAAATTGGTGGAGAGGCTAAAGCACATGAGATCTCCAAGACCCATAAATGGTTTGGGCAGATTCTAGCCAGTTTAGGAGATATTAAAATAATTAATATTTTTAATGGAGTTTCTAAGTCTAAACATGGGAAAAATAAAATATTAATGGGTATTAATATAAAACTGGGTTAGAAGGTTCCAAAAGTCATGGATCAAGCCAAATCTAATCTTAGCCGTTGATTAGAGATGTAATCTCGTCCGTTGAAGGACCAACAGGAAAATTATAAGAAGCGGCTTAAGGGTTAGTTGGAGAACACACCAGAGTGATTAGTCATTCGATTTACTAGAGCGAGGTTGCTAAGGAAAGTCAAATCAGTGATCAGCAGCAAGGGGCAGTAAGTACTGGATAGAGAGGCAGAGATAGTGCGGAGAGACTAGCGCAGAGTTAGAGAGGCAGATGCAGAAGCCAAAGCAGGCCACACAGAGCCCAGCAGAGACAGAGCAAAGGCTAGAGGGCCTACGTCATCCATGCAGAAGGCAAAGGAGTGACGCAGAGGGTCCCAGAGGCTGTGCAGTGCCTCAGAGGGCTGGCACAGAGTGTTATGAGGTTGATGCAGAGGCCAGGAGGGATGAAACAGTGCTTCAGTGTTGCTGGGGAGGGATTCGTGGGGCAGGTTTTCTGAATACCTGCTTCCGAATAGAGAGGTATTATTGCCCATTATTTTTTCTCTGTTGGGTGAGCCAGTCTGGCACCCAGTTGTACTCAAGGATACATTGCATATCAGGTAGAGAGGCAGACGCAGAAGCCAGAGCATGCCACCCTCCCCAGCACAGAGGTAGATGCAGAAGCCAGAGTAGGCCACATAGAGCCCAGCAGAGATAGCACAAAGGCCAGAGGGCTTGCGTCATCCAGGCAAAAGGCAGCAGGAGTGACGTAGAGGGTCCCAGAGGCTGCACAGTGCCTCACAGGGCTGATGCAGAGGGTCCTAGAGGTTGCACAGTGCCTCACAGGGCTGACGCAAAGGGTCCCAGAGGCTGCGCAGTGCCTCAAAGGGCTGACGCAGAGGGTTATGAGGCTGACGCAGAGCCGAGGAGGGTTGATGCAGTGCTTCAGTGTTTCTGGGGAGGGTTTCGTGGGGCAGGTTTTCTGAATACTTGCTTCCGAATAGAGATGTATTACTGTCGGTTATTTTTTCTCTGTCGGGTGAGTTAGTTTGGCACCCAGTTGTACTCAAGGATATACTGCATAATAATATAACCCTCAGAATTGCTGCACCAGTTTTTTCACATTAGGTTTTTCCGGGGACGAGTTGTCCAAAAATAACGGTGTCACTTGTGTGTTTTCTATTTCTTTCAGTTGTTCATTTGTAGATGGGTAGATTGTATTTTGTTTATTTCGATGTTTATATGTTTAAATAACTTGTTTGTAATTAACGAGTAGGAGAAATAAACTAGAAGAATATAAATAGGTTTTGATTTGTAGATGGTTGAGACTGTATTGTGTTTATTTCGATGTTTATATGTTTAAATAACTTGTTTGTAATTAACAAGTAGGAGAAATAAACCAGATTAATACAGATAAAATTTCTAACGGTTAGACTTAGAAATTTCAACAGATGCAACTCTAATTATCGTAGTAAACCTTGGTCGCTTCCATCCTTTTTCTGAATAAGCTCAAGCAATTTTCTGAGCCATATGGCTTCGCACGTAGCTGTGTTGACTGCCATATATTCTGCGTCTGTTGAACTTAGTGCTACCGATTTCTGCTTTCTGCTGCACCAAGATATCATCCCTAATCCAACACTGAAGCAGTACCTTGAAGTACTTTTTCGGTCTACTGAATTACCTGCCCAATCTGCATCAGTGAACCCATTCAAATTGACGCCCTCCCCTCTAGAGTACTTCAACCCATATCTGACTGTTCCACATACATACCTAAGAATGTGTCTTGTCACTGCCCAATGCACCCTTTTTGGTTCCACCATGAACTAACTAAGGGTGTTGACAGCAAAACAAATGTCTAGCGTAGTGTTGACCACATACATAAGCGACCGAATGAGTTGCCTGTATAAGGTGAGATCTACTTCTTTGCCCTCTGATGCATCTATTTTCTTCCAGTTGGTGATCATGGGATTATCCATGGGTCGACAATCTTGCATTTTGAATCTCTTCAGAATTTTTGTACCATACCTTCCTTGTCCAAGGAAGAGCTCCCCTTTATTTTGCCAAACTTCCAACCCCAGAAAATAATGCATCAATCCCAAGTCCTTCATGTCGAATATGGCGACATGCTTCAAGATTCTTCTTGCAATCCTGGACGAGCCTAGATGACCCAGTTAGGAATAGGTCATCTACATATATTACTAGAATAAGTGGCTCATTCTCTACCAGTAAATAGTAGAGATTGGGATCAACATCACTCTTGACAAATCCCAATTGCTGCAATTAACTATCAATCTAACCATACCATGCTCTGGGTGCACACTTGAGCCCGTACAGGGTGTTGTTGCACAAATTGTCACAACAATGCTCAGACCGGGCGCTGTCACCCTGATCCCCGATCTCTCCGTTTAAGCCTGTCTCCCGCGGCTAAGGGGGGTAGACCCTATGGGACAATGGATGACCAACTGTGGACCAGTTGGGTTGGGAGACACGAGGGGAAACAAGCACTTAATTGATTTTATTAAGTTAATAAACCAGTGCCTTATGGAGTTAAAGACTGAATGATTATTTACCAAATGCTTGCAGAAATATGAACTCATTAACAATCATTTACCATCAAATAACTTAAACAAAGGTTAACTTTTACCAAATGCGAGATAATCGATAAATGCTCAATGGCTTAAAGATATTCCAGCAATTAAAATACGAAAGATTAAATGCTTTAAATAACCACGTAAATTTCAAATGCCAACCGGTTATCATTTTCATATAGCTAATCTCAGATGAACATTTAAGTATGTTTAACCACATAAAAATGATAAATATTGATCCCACATCAAAAAAACTATTAGCCTTAACGAAATATGCCAAGAATTTGGAAACGTGACAAAATATGCAAAGACTAAATGTGACGCACAAAATATTTCAGGAAAAACAACTTTTTGTGATTTTTATATTTATATTTATATTTTTTAATGATTATTTAACCAAACTAAATTTATAAACCTAAAAATCTAAAATCTATCTAAAACCCTAGACTAAATCCTAAACTAAATGAAATCAAAATTGAAACTAACACCTGACCATATATGACAAAAATGAAATTCTATAAAACTAAATCCTAAATAAAAATCAAAATAAAACAAATGAAAAATCAAATCTAACCCCTTTTTTAACTATTTTTTTGTTTTTATGAAACAAAACTAAACTTTAAAAAATGACTAATTCTAAAATCAAACCGTAAGCTAAACTATGGTCAATATCAAAATCTAAATATAACAAAATGAAAATCTAAAAAAGAAAAAAAAAAACAAACTAAACGTTATTTTTTTATTTCCCCATTATATCAAAATAAACAAAGCATCTAAACTAAAAAAAAGAACCAAAACTAAATTCAAAACCTAGAGTACCATCTACGCTAACCTCACTCATATGATTATACCAAAAAAAATCGATTTCTTTTTGTTTTTTTGTTTTGTTTTTAAATGCTAGATGTGTTGCAGGTTTCAACGGAGGAGGGGTTCATATGTTTTTTGCAGGTGCGAGAGCAAAGGAAGCAGTGACGATTGCTGATCCGAGGGTTTTGCATGTAGGTTTTGGAGGTTTGAGGCAGCATGGAGCTGCAAGGACAACAACAAGCAGGTGATGCGTGGAACAGATGGACCGTAAGGGATTTATTTTTTTTGGAAACTTGGCTGCGTGAAAGGAAAACAAGTTTGCTGCGTGAAGGTGAGGAAATGGACGCAATTGCAGCTGGAGGTAACACACAGAGAAAGAGCTGTGTGGGTGAGTTTGAGGAAGATGGATGTAGAAGGGGCAGTGTGAATCTGAAGATTACGCAGATGGAGAAGGCTATCACGTCCCTCAAAACCCCACGCTGGCCAAATATATGACAACAAAATCAAATGCGTTGAAGAGTTTGCAGTTTCTGATGGCAACAAAGAGGACGCGAGAGATCTCACGCAGGTGGAGTTGGCTGGAAAATGCAGGCTGAAGCTGCGTAATTTGGAGAAGCGTGGTTTTGGCAGATTGCTGAGAAGAGGGTTTGGCAGTAGTTCTCTTTTCGAAAATTTTCCTACAAAAATAAAACCCTGGGCAACAGTAAACAACATGAAAAGAACTAAAATCTCTTTAGATAATTGCTGCAAGTACTGATCCTAAGGCCAAATCTTGCCCTCCAGGGCTTAGATCTGGCTTCAAACAAAATTTCTTCTCAGACCTGCAACCTGCAATGACAAAAAAAACACCCAGAGATGATATATGCAAGGATTAAAACTGAAACCCTACAAACCAGTCAAAAAATTACAATATTTATAGAATTATGGCTCTACAACAGCCAGATTTATCAGTAATCCTCAATAATATTGTCAGAATTTCAATTTTACTATGAGATACTTCAGAAATCTCTCATGCAATTCAAAAATAAACTTAAATGATAGACCTAGAATTGAAACTGGCTGGGCTCTACAAGAGAATGCTTTTCGGGAGTTGGCTGGTTCAGCCTAGAACTTCCCCAAACGCCCGTTAATTTTCTCAATTTGGATTTCCTGCACAACTCACTTCATCTCTCAATAAAGAGCGAAAAACAATACTAAATTCCAAATCCAATGGAGATACCTGCCATTACTTTTAGAAATTCTATTACCATTAAAACCCTAGTGAGTGAACAAGATACCTATGTTCAACATCACTCTTCACCAAGCTATTACTAATGGTTGAAAATAAAATTATGCAGAAAATAAAACAGCTTACAACACTTCAGGAGAGTAACACCAGCAAGATTTCAACCCCAAATTCTTTCTTTATTGCACCAGAAAAAACTTTACAAGAGAGCTTTCTTCAGAACAAGACTCATAGATGGAATGATCTCAAATGACCTCTAGCACCCTATTTAAAGGAAAAATTCCCAACGGCTAGTTCGAGTGATCCATGTCAAAATGATCTCGAGCGTCGATGAGGATCAAGATATCTTTTAATCTCATTCATCGAAATTAAAAGTTAAAATTTTGCATTTGTTTTCTAAAAATTTCGACTTATTTTATTATTTTATATTTATTTATTTGTTTTTATTATTATTTTTTTTTTGACAAAAACGGGTATGGGGTATTTATATTCCTCTTGGGCTGAATGCCGGTAAACTGATTACATAGAGGTCTTCTGTATTCTGATGCGTGTCACTTTTGTGAGTAAGCATGCATCTTAGTCTTACAAAGTTCTTCCTTGATCTAATGTCTATGTTTTTAATTATTTTCCCCCACTTGGAGATACAAACAATTGCTTTAAAAGAAGGCAGTAAAACATTGGAGCCTGCAGATTAAGGGATGGGATCCCATGAGTCTTCTTTGTCTTTCTGCTTGATTCCTGTTGCGAGGAGGGTAGCTTTATTGGCCTCTTTGTCCGCCTCTTTGTTGAGGGCTCTCAGCACATGAAAGTAGTTTAAGCTCTGGAAGCGTTTTCCAAATCTCTTGATTCTGGATATCAGTCTAGTAAGCTTGAGATCCGTCCCTGCGGAGCTGGATATCATTGCATCTATTATAATTTAAGAGTCACCGATTACATTGGCTGTTTCAATTTTTGTGTCTTGGAGGAACTTGAGGCCTTGATATAGAGCTAGAGCCTCAGCTTGCACGCTGGTTGTATGTCCCAGCCCCCATGCGAAGGAATGAGTTATTTCCCCATTTGGGTTTACTATGACCCCTCCTGCACCAGCACCAGCTTTGCTCGGTTTTCCCTTTGCTGCCCCATCAAAGAAGAGGGTATGTCTTGAAAGCACATTGAGCCATTCTTTAAAGTCATCTTCAGATTTTCTTATATGCCAATTTTTGTAAGAGGGGACAGTTCTGTTTGCTGGATGGAATTGCAAGCCAATGAGAGAACCCCAGGAAGTGTCTTGTTCGTTGAGATTTGAATCATCTTTAATGTCAGCTAGGCATTCCTTGATTTGGCTTTTAACTTTGCTCTCTAAGACCTTGCTGTTCTGATTTGTGCCTCCGAAAATTCTTCTATTACGTTCAAGCCAAATTTGTCAGCAGATAGTCTTTGGAAGAATGGCCCAAGCTGTTTTAACTACCTGGTTTTTTGGAGGCTGACCTGGATATCTGGCTGTCCAATTTGAGAACAGCTCCACAATGGAATTTGGCAATAAGAAGTTGAAATTCAAATTATGAATGATGAAGCACCAGATTCGTTTGGAGAATTTGCATTCAAGCATTATATGCGCAGCTGTCTCGAAGTTTTCTTTGCACAGAGGGCATATAGATGGTCCATAAATTCCTTTCCTTTGCAGAATGTCGTGTGTAAGAATTCTTTCATGGCAGAGTTGCCAGGCAAAAAAATCCGTCTTTGGCCATGAGGGGGTGCACCATACTCCATGCCATGGTGCTGGATCGGGAGGAACATGAGGTTTCTCAATTAACTTTCTGTATCCCATGGCAGCCGTGTACCCTCTGTCATGTGTTCCCCATCCCTTCTGATCCTGTTTTCTCATTTGCGTGGGGGCCAGGCCGTGGAGATGCTCTGTTAGCGTGGTCCATTCCTTGCGCAGGTGGTCTGGCACTGCCACGCTCTTCCAGCCCGCCCAGATCTCATCATGCCACAATGAGATATCCCAGAGTGTGCGCAGCCCGTTGCTGTTCATCCACGTGTGCAGATCCCTGGTGGTGATTCTGTTTTCCATAGGCTCCATGTTCATTATTCGATCGGACCAGATGTTTATCCTCCTGCCATTCCCGGGGATCCAATAAGAGTGCTCTCTGATTAGGGGGCCTGCTTTAGCGTAGAGTTTGAGAAATGACGAGTTCTGCTTGATGAGAGGTGAGTTATGAACCTGAATTTCATTCTCTAAACATCTTAACCGAGATCCCCTGAAATACTTTTTCCATAAAGCGAGCTAAGCCCATCCAGGTTTGGGCGGAGTGATCCTCCAGATGGTCTTTGCTGCCATAGCCACGTTCTGGTGACCTATGTTTTTGAAGTTCAGACCACCTTCCCACAGCGGCTTGGCAATAGTTTCCCAGCTGATGAGAGGGATTTTCCTTTCATTTTGCTTTTCGCCCTTCCAAAAAAATCTGCGCATAAACTCGTCCATCTCGTTAAGAATGGTTAATGGGGCAAGGAGACCTGCAAAATGGAAAATTGAGAGGCTGGAGAGCACAGATTTCACAAGGACTGACTTGCCAGCAGCGTTGAGCCAGCGGAAACCCCAGGATTGGATTCTAGACTTGAATTTTTCAAGCTGTGGATGCCAGTCTTTGACAGAGAGCCTTTTATGACAGACAGGGAGGCCTAGATATTTGAATGAGGTCCAGGAGGATTAGGCAGCAAAATCCAGACATCTAGAGATAGCAGAGAGAGTCCTTGGCGAGGTATTCTAGCTGTAAATATGACATTTGTTCTTGTTAAGAGCACTGCCAGAGGCCTTGATGGAGACATCTAGGGCAGCTTTAAACTTGGAGGCGGAGGAAAGGGTGGCGTTGCCTAACAGCAGGGTATCATCCGCAAATACGGCATGGTTTAGGCTTTTAACCCCTCTAGCTATACACAGACCATTGATATCTTGGTCTTGCATTTTTTTATCTAATAGAAAACTGAAGACAGAGGCTTGAATGACAAAGAGCAGGGGGGAGAGAGGGCATCCCTGCTTGAGGCCTCTCGAGATTTTGAAAAATTTTGTGGCTCTTCCGTTTACAAGGGGGGCAATCCAAGGCTAAGATGCAAGCACGGATCCACTTTATAAAGTTTGCTCCAAATCCAAATTTACACATAACTTTTAAAAGGAATCTATGATTGACTCGATCAAACGCATTTTCTAAATCGAGTTTGATCACCATACCTTGTTCCTTTCGGAGAAGAATTGAATGTATTGCCTCTTGAACGAGAGTGTAGTTGTCCACGATTTGCCTTCCCTGTATAAAGCCTCCTTGATTTTCCGGAATTATTTTTGGGAGGATGGGCTTCAGCCTGTTTGCTATGACCTTGGTAATTAATTTGTATCCAATGTTGCAAAGCGAGATCAGGCAAAATCTGCTAAAATTGTTGGCACCTTTTTCCTTTGGTATGAGAGCTAAGAAAGCAGAGTTTGTGCTGCCTCCTATTTTCTGAGAATTTTGAGACTTTTGTACCATTTTAAGTAGGTCCTTTTCAACAATCGACTAGCAGACTTGAAGAAATCTGGTAGAGAAGCCATCTGGTCCCGGGGCCTTATCCTGCTCCATGTCAAAGAGGGCTTTTTTAACTTCCTCTTTTGTGATTTTGGCCTCTAGAATCCTATTCATACGAGGAGAGATTGCTTGAGGGATAATGTCTAGCAGCTCTTGGTGCAGGAGCGGCTCTTGATCATCGGTGAATAGATTTTGGAAATGTAAATAGGCAGCTTTCTTGATGTCTGCAAATTTCTTGTGCGTATCATTATCTTCCTTGATCTCAAAAATAGTGTTGAAGCATTTCCTAGCCTGAGCTTGCTTATGGAAGAAGCCCGTATTCCTATCTCCTGCTTTAAGCCACAGATTTCGCGATTTTAATCTCCAGTATTCTTCTTCGGCCAAGCAGGCCTTATAATAGCTCTGCTGTAGATGAGTTTCTTGGTCTATCATCTCCTCTGTGATTATGGCGCTCTCCATGCAAGTTTGGTGAGAGGCAAGGGAGGATTTGATGACTTTCCTTTCTGTTGCAGGATTTGGAAGGGTTTTTGCCCAACGTTTCAAGACTCCTTTTACCCTTCTGAGCTTTTCCTCCCAAATGAAGGAAGGTGAGCCTTTAACAGGTTGGCTCCAACAGTCTTTGATTGTTTGCATGAAGAGGGGCTCCTTTACCTAGAGGGGACTGAATCGGAAGGGAATGGGGCCCAGATTTGGGTGGGCAAGCAGCTCTAGCTTTACCGGCTTATGATCCGAGATGCTGCAAGGAAGAATATGCATTCTAGGCTCTAGACCAAGTAGCAGGAAAGAACTTTGGATGAAAAATCTATCTAGCCTGGCGGCTATATGCCCAGGACCTACTCTTTTGTTAGACCATGAGAACTTACTTGTTGAGGGTTTGATGTCTAGTAGGTCCCAATCTTGCAGAAGATCCTCCGCCCATTCTCTTGCCGGATCTCGGACTATGCTTCCTCCCCTCTTCTCAGATGAGTGGAGAGTGAGATTGAGATCTCCAGCAATGATTGCATTTTCCAGACTTATCAGATCTGCCTGTCGTTTTATGGTATCCCAACAATCCTTTTTCTCCCTTATATTGACTGGAGAATATACATTGAAGAGAGTAATGATTTCCTTTGTGTCGAGGTTCTGCATTTTTAGCATCAACCAATGAGTGTTGCTTGCTTCAAAGGTGAGTGCATATTTGTTGGAGTTCCATAGAGTACCGATCCCTCCTGAGGCACCCCTGGCTGAAATTGCTCTTGCTTCGCTTTTGGGCCACATATTTTTGCTTATTTACAGGAAGAGTTTGTCTTCCAGTTTGGTCTCCTGGATGAGAAGTATGTCTGGGGCTTCTGTTCTTATTAGATTTCTTATGGCTTCTTCCTTGACTTTGCTCCCCATACCTCTACAGTTCCAGGAGATGGCCTTCATTATTTATGCTTCTGCTGGGCTCCCTTGGAGCCTTGGGGCTGGTTTTTCACATTTTGGGCTTTGAGGCAAGGAGCTTTTCCAGCGTTGGTTGGCTGCCCTGTAGCTTATCTTTGTAGGTTTGTTGCTCTCTTTTCTCTTTATCTGTTTTGCGACCTCTTGCAGATCTTCTTACCGAGGTTTGGGATTCTCCTATTTCTCCTTCTTCTTCTGACTCTTCAGTTTCTTGTTCTTCTTCTGACTCTTCAGTTTCTTGTTCTTCTTCTACGTCTTCTGGGATTGTGTCTTTGGGGTTCTTGGCTTCTTTGGGGGAAGCTAGAGGTGTGCTTTTCCTTGAAGATTCTGGCTTTTGGATCTCTGCCTCTGGAATGTCTTCTGTCGGTTGGCTTAGAATGTCAAATTTGTTTTCTTGCGTCTTTTTTGTAGGGGGTCTCTGGGCATTAACCTGAAGATTGCCTTTGCCGGATGGTCCACCTTGTTTCTGCCCCTTGTGGTTGGCTCTAGTTCGTCTTACTTGATTCTAGCCCTCTTCATTTCCTTTCTCTGGCTCTAGGTTAGTCGAGCAGTTTCTAGCGAAGTGCCCATACACGTGACATTTCCTGCATTTGAAAGGCAACTGTTCATAATCCAAGATCTGCACATGGGACCAGCTGTCGACTTTGATTTTGATTGCTTCTGGTAAGCCCTCCTCTAGATCTACCTCCACGCAGATCTTGGCACAATCGTACTGATCCTTGTTGCTTGCCCGATCTATGAATTTCCCGAGGGAGTTGCCGATGTGTTTGAAGGAGTCCCAGTTCCAACAGTGAACTGGCAGATTTGGGAGACGAACCCATACTGGAACAACCTTGGGGACATTTACCACCGAGTCGAAATCCGGTGTCCATTTATTCAGGTAGAGACCCTGAGGACCCATGAAATACGGTCCATTTCTAAAGATCAGCTCTTTGTCTTCTCTGGAGGTAAATTCGAAGAGAAAAAACCCTCGCCCTAGAAAGTAAGAGGTAACACTTTGGCTGATCAGTGGCGCCCAGTTCCTGTTAACCCATTGCTCTGTAGTTTTCGGGGAGGGCCAAAGTCCTGTGAATTGGCCAATAAGTCCCCGATCTGCCAGCGACAAAGCTACTTTCATGGGAGTCTCCGGAGGCAGAGAGATCTCTGGAATTTCATCTAATTTCTTGACGAATTTAGAGGCATCATTTCTTTTTTTCGGAGGCAAGCCTGCCAGGAGCTGATTAAATGCCTCTGCGGCAGGACCGGAGGGTGGATCTTGGCCTTGAGTCTCCATCAGGCTTGATACTGGCCACCACAGGGGCAACGCAACAGAGATCACCCCCTAGCCAGAAGGGCGTCTAACTGTCTAGATCCGATCAGATCTGAAATCGCAGAATGCAGGATCAGCGAATCGAGGAGGAACGCAGGGTTAAGAGCCCGCGGGGGGCAGGTCGAGGGGAGCCGAGGCTCGTAGTAGAGACCTGGTCGTGCTCTCCTCCTCTTGTTCCAAAATTTTTTTATTTGTTTTTATTATTATTATTTGTTTTTTTTGTTTTTTTTTAATTTTTAATTATTTTTATTATTAATTTTATCTATTATTTGATTTTTTAATTTTCTTAATTTTTATTTTTGGATCCTCAAACTTAGCCTTTTGAAAAATCACCTAGGACCTACGACTTAGGATTTATGAGGGGATTAAAACATTTTCTAACCCTCAAGACACTTTACATCATGGCTTTTACAATTTTACATCTCAATGGGGAAAACCCCATTTGACATAGACCCCATAAAACACCCAGTGCTGCGACCAAATATAATCTAGTAGATCAACGCACTAGGATTCCCCTAAGATTTTAATGACAAAATTCATTTCGGCTTTGGGGTTAGGTTGAAGGAAAACTCTGCCGATCATGGATTGGTGAGACGAAAAACCTTATGGAACGTAGATTATCACTAAAAAAATAGGTCCACCTAGGCAATTTACATACATGACTCATATCTGCTAAGATTATTTACAATTTACACATGCAGACTGGGTTTACAACATAACACGATCAGGTTGATGATGGAAGTCAAATGGCACGGACACATCGTTGAAGCTCTATCCCTTTTGAAAAAAGGGGGTGTACTGTTATGGGCAGTTGACACGTAGTGGTCAACACAGGGATTTCTTTAACCTGCAAACATGAGTTTTATTCTCATGAGTTTCAAAGCTTTCGAGCTGTTCTATATACACCTCCTCTTCTATTACTCCATTCAAGAATGTTGTCTTGACATCCACCTGGTGAATCTCCCATCCCATTTGAGCTGCTAGGGATATAACGGATCTGATAGAGGTGTAGCGAGCAACTGGGGCGAAGGTCTCTTCATTGTGTATTCCTTCTTTCTGAGCATATCCCTTTGCTATGAACCTTGCCTTGTACTTCTTTATGCTGCTCTTTGCAGCATACTTGATTTTGTAGATCCATCGTGATTCTACAACTGATCTATTTTCTGGTCGAGGTACTACTTCCCAGACATCATTCGTCATGATGGAGTTGTATTCTTCCACCATGGCATCCACCCATACTTGGTATTGAACAACGTCCTGAAACTAGAGGGTTCTTCAACCTGAGCTACTAATGCTTGGTATCTATATGGTTGTCTACGTTGCCTCTTCTTGGCTCTAGGAGCTCCAATAAAATCCTCTGCATCCTTCAGAGTCTGCCACACTTCTCTGCTCATTCTACCACTGATGGTGGGAGGCTCAACCAACTCTTCTTCCTGATCCTGTCGTTTTGTTTGTTGAGAAGCATTTGTATTTCCTCCTTTGGAGGAGATACTGGTGCTAGTCACTGTCCTCGACCCAGGTGTATGCTCTCCTACGTGTACTTCTTGCTGCCCCTGCTGCTCTTGGACTAACAAAACATCTCTTGATTGATCTTTTGCAGGGATTTCACGAGATTTCCTGAAAGATCTATCTTCCATGAACTCTGCATCCTGTCTTACTACAATCTTCCTGCTGCCAGGAATGTAGATTCTATATGCCTTTGAGGTCTCGCTATATCCTACGAGATACCCCTTCTCTGCAGTCTGATCCAGTTTGTTGCACTTCTTGTTTGGGATGTGGCAATATGCCACGCTTTCGAATATCCTGAGATGACCGACTTCCAGCTTCTTCCTTGTGAACACTCCTTCAGGGATTCTCTTCCCCAATGAGGAGTTCTATTCTGGATATATGTACTGCATGTTACAAGCTTCTGCTCATAGATACCTAGGTAGATCCTGATCGTACAACATGGCTTTTGTTGCCCCAACAATAGTTCTGTGCTTCTGTTCTGCGACTCCATTTTGCTCTGGATTATATGGATCTGCCCACTCTCTTTTGATGCCCTCCTTTGTGCAGAAATATGTGAATTCTTTGTCTGTATATACTATATTATCCACCATTCTCTGAACGCAATACCTTTATCTTTTTCCCTGTCATATTTTCAACAAGAGCCTTAAACTCTTGGAAACGATCAAAGACCTCATACTTGTTCTTTAAGAAATAGATCCATGATTTTCTAGAGTGATCAACGATAAAAGTGACGAAGTGTTCGCCACCACTAAGAGCCCTTGTGGACATAGGACCACAAATATGTGAGTGTATTAATCCTAATACACACTCTGCTCTATTGTTACTTCTGGAAAACGCTGCTTTAATGTACTTTCCTAGCACACATCCTCTGCACAAGTCATGATGTTCATTACTAAGGACTGGTACCCTGTAACAGTCTCTCTGAGCATCCTTAGTGCTCCATGGTGTAAGTGCCCCATTCCCCTGTGCCATAATTCATTTCGCTTCTTCTCACCATTATAGTTGCTGCCTATCAGTGCCATTGGAGATTTGAGCTGCAACCTATACAACTTGTTGCTTCGAACCCCAATTTGGTTTTTCTTCTTCCAGCTTGGATTCTTAACATATACTTTCTTCCCAATGAAGTATGCATCATATCCCTTGTAATGTAATTAGGACACTGAAATTAAATTCATTCCTAATCTTGGCACATGCAGAACATTAGTGGCTCGGATGTTGGTCCCTTCTTCCGTCTGAAAAGCTATGGTGCCTCTCCATGGTACCTCTCCCTACTGGAGTACATTTCGTTTGTTTTCCATAGTTATATGGAAGTCCATTTTTTCTTCTTGATTTCTCGAGAAATGTTCTCGTACTCTAGTCATATGAGCTGAAGCCCCGCTATCAATGTACCAAACATCTGTTGATGCTGAATTAGCTAGGCGTGCGAATTCTTCATCTAATATGGTAGATAAATTTGAGACACTTTGAGTATCCATATTGTGCCAATTTCTGACACTAAACTATCTTTAGGAAAAAATTGCATCCCACCTGAGATAATCCTCCTTACTGAATCTTTTGTTGCGTTGTCCCTTCTACCACTGATAAATTTCGATTGGAAAGAATTACCTCTCTGTTGACTCAATCTAAGAGAGTTTTCCCACGAAATCCAATCTCCTTGGCTTGAACTATGCAATCCTTTGGGAGATTCGAATTTCTGCCCTTGTAAGAATTTCGAATTCCCTTCTCTTCTCAACGCTGGATCCTCTGTCTTCTCTCTTCTGCTTCCTTGTACATCTGATACCATGTGAAAATTTGACTAGAAATCTTACTGCAGTGATTAATATTATTTCTTCTACTTATTGCGTCAGAAATAAGTTATCTACTATATTCTTATGGAAAATATCAAAATATATTCTATTGCAGCCTTCACAATTAAAACATTGTAGAAAGTAAATGTAAGTAAAATGTTGGCACAAATACAATCACAATGACAATTATTTTTGGACAATTGTTCTCGAAAAAACCCAACGTGGGAAAACCTGTGCAATAGATGAGGGTTTTATTATTCTTCAGCAAAATCTTCATGTACTAATTACACCCAACAGTATAGAACAAGGCTTTTTGAGAAAAAATTACTGACATTTTTGAACAAGTATCTGACCCGAGAGGGAAGTTCCTCCACCCTCTGCCTCTCTCTGGCTTGCCCAACGTCACCTTCTCTGGCCCCTAGATTGGCCTGCGCAGTGCCAACCTCACCCAACCTAGCGCTGCCTCTCCCAGTGTCAATCTGCCCAACGCTGTCCTTTTACTGCTCTGCATCTTCGTCCCTGTCTCCTTGACTGATGCTCGACCCTCTCTGTCTCTCCTCCACCTCCAACTCTCCCTATGAAACGATTTTCTCTTGTCGAACTTCGACCAGTGAGAAAATTGATTTTACTCGGGCAATAAAGTATTTGCCTGTTGTGTTTTCCAAATGACCCTCAAGCCCTTTCTTATATCTTCTTGTTGGATAACCAGCGGCCTAGATTAACTCCTAATCAAAGGCTCATATCGTTTTGACTTGATCTCCGTCTTTATCTAGAAGATTCACCCACAATTAGATTAATACCCATTAACATTTTAATTTTCCTAAGTTTAGACTTAGGAACCTCGTTAAAAATATTAATTATTTTAATAAAATCGTCCCTGTATAGAATTTCCCAAAACGGTTTCTGGGTTCTTTGGAATACATGGGCCCAAGCCTCCCTGCAAAATTTGAAGCCTAGAGCACATCCGATGCTACCCCAAATCAACAGGAAGAGCCAAGCGTTGAAGAGGAGGGAGATCGATTTGTTGCATAGGCAGTAGATCGAATCCCTAGAGGGATTGTGCAGTCCAGTCCGAGAGGGAAAGAGTCTCAAGGAAGATCTCCCTTTGAGTGAGTTGACATAGAGGTAAGATTTCCAGATCGATATTTGTCAGCGACAGAGGGAGCAACGCAAAGCAGTCTTCAGGTGAGACGTAGTTTTCTGCAGTAGTTGCTGGGGCAGAAAAACGTCAGAAGAAGGAAGGAGACACTTTTTGAGGGAATTTCTTCCTCATAGAATTCTTAGCCAAGGAATTCGATTTCTCAATTGCTGAGCAATAGTAGAGAGGAGCAGATCTACTAACTCCAGCAGGGAGTGCGTAGGCCAGCCTAGTAGCAGCGCATAGAAGAGAGGAGGAAGTTTGACATTTTGTTGGCAGAGATGACAGCTAATGGGCTGAGAGATCAAGATCGGTTGGACGGAGATTCAACTATGTGATCTGGAAGGCTAGGATCTCCTGCCTTCTGGATGAGCATAATCTTAAAGCCTATGTCGATAGTGTGGTAGCTGAACCTGCAGATGCAGATCCACTCAAGAAGTACAAGGCTGAAATGGCGAAGGCCAAGCGGTTGATCCTTGATGGAGTGAGGCATCATGTTGTATGTCACATTGCTGGCAAAGGGACTACGAAGGAGATGTGGGATGCCTTGGCTACATTGTATCAGGGATCTTCCGAGCAGTAGAAGATGTACTTGGAGGAGAAAATGAGTTTCACTAGGATGCAGAAAGGGGAACGCATTGATCCGTTCTTGTTGAAGCTTCAGGAGGTTCGACACTCGTTTGTAGCTGTAGGATCAATGCCTCAACCCATCGAAATGGTGAGGTTGGCCCTAAATTTAGTCTCAGAAGAATGGAAAGTGTTTGTCCAAAGTATCCTGGGTAAAGAGAGATTGTAGGATTGGGAAGGGATGTGGGCCGCTCTTCAGTAGGAAGAGATGAGGCGAGACTTAGTCAAGTGCAAACTTGATAGTAACAACAATAGTGGGACGAAGCCCAAGGAGGAGGAATAGAATGCAACCCTTGCATCAAAGGGGCAGTAGAGGTAGAAGAACGACGTCTCAAAGATCAAAAGTTTCCGGGGTGGTGAATTTGGTCAGTGTGCTACATAGTGTCCTCTCAAGAAGAAGGACAAGGACGAGAAACATTATCCGCAGGCTGTAATCGCAAAGATCGAGGAGGAGGAGTTTGCTTTGATTGCCCAAATACGTCTAGGGGAGAGGTGGGGTGATCTAGTACTATAGTTCGAAAGAACTGTAGATGGGCAGGATCCTTGAGGAGTCCACCTCTTGGATCAATACCTTGCTACGAGAGCCCATATTAGAAGTAGCAAGATGGACCAGTGTCAGTTGGTGCAGAGGAGTGTCGTAGTGACAGTTGCATTGGCTAGGAGCACCAGATACTGAGCAACGCAGAGTAGAGTTGGCACAGTGTAGAGTCTGTTGTAACATAAAGGCTTCAAAGGGTCAGCGCAGACTAGAGCAATAGTTAGAACTCTAGCAACAAATGCATCATGCTGAACACCTGTTCAGTATTTTGGATGTTTTTCCATTGTAGTTGTTGTAGAAGGCAACAACAATAGTTGGAGCAGAGTTGCAAGGCAGATGCAGTTGGAAGCAACATGCAGAGTCAGCAATAGCACATATGCAGATTTGCGCTGTAGTTGGTGTGCAGTGATGTCAAACATCAGCAACGCAGAGGGAGATGTTACAGAGTTAGGGAAATGCTACAACAGGTTGCATTACTAGAGCACATTCCTCGCTAAGAGGGAGTGTTGATTTCTGGTAGCATTGGATGTGCTCTAAACCTCAAAATTTGCAGGGAGGTTAGGACACATGTATTCCAAAATACCTAGAAATCGTTTTGGAAAATTTCACCCGGAGACAGTTTTATTAAAATAATTA
The DNA here is from genome assembly GCA_000404065.3 of Pinus taeda. Taxonomy (NCBI): domain Eukaryota; kingdom Viridiplantae; phylum Streptophyta; class Pinopsida; order Pinales; family Pinaceae; genus Pinus; species Pinus taeda. The sequence continues at coordinate 81,500 of APFE031397122.1, read as the reverse complement.
ACTATTTTTAATGGATGCCTAAGTCTAAACTTAGGAAATTAATATAATTAAAGGGTATTAATTAAACTAAGGGTGAAACTTGTAGAAGAAGATGAGGATCAAGCCAAAATGATCTGAGCCATTGATTAGAATCTAATTTGGGCCGTTGATTGATCAATGAGAGGATTATAAGAAGATGCTTGATGGGCATTTGGAAAATACATCAGGTGAGAGATTAGAGATCGATTTTCTCAAGAGAGTAGCGCAACAATTGCCGGAAAAGGTGATTGAGGAGATTTCTTGCAGTGAGGGGCAGGGATAATTTTCCGGAGGAAGTTTTCCTGATCCGGAGAGTGTAAGGTAGAGAGGGATTAGAGTAGTCTGGAGAGGCAGTGTTGGACCACGCAGAGGCAACGTAGAGCTACGTTGTGGCAACACAGAGTTTTAGAGGGAGTTCGTATTTCTGCTTGGGAACAATCAAGATCTAGTGCCGAAGTTGGGTTGTGAGTCCGGGAGGCTAGAGGGCTGAAGTTTCTAGCGAATAGAGGATGGAGAAGAGGTGTAGCGCAGTGCCAGCAGCAGTGACGCAGTAACTGCGTAGGTGTGACGCAGTACTGATGCAGAGACTGGGAAGAGACAATGCAGAGGCTCATCTCCAGCGTAGATGAGTGCCGGATTTCCCAGTGACAGGGTGAGATCATCTCACTATCTTTTTGTCTAGTTAGATCTTTGTATAGGATTGCCAGTATGGGCATCCAAAGAATTGTACTCAGAAATTACTACATAATAATACAAACCCTCAGCTGCTGCATCAGTTTTCCCACATTGGGTTTTTCCGGGACATTTGTCCAAAAATAACGGTGTTACTTGTGTGTGCTATTTCTTTCTTGCTCAGTTCTTGTTTCTGCATATTATTTAAGTTGTGAAGGTTGCAGTTGTATTTATTTCAATGTTTATTGTATAATACTGTAAATAACTTGATTCAGTAGGAGAAATATAATGAATTGTTGCAGTAGTGATTCGGGAGTTTCCGGATTTTCACAATGATACCTTAGTACGAGCTTCAGAAGCCATCTCCCTCTTACTTATATCATTAGAGGCTCTTTACCTAGCAATAGTAGATCCTCAGTATTTAAAAACCAAAATCAAAATCAAAGTCATACTTTGGAACATTTTTGAGGCAAAGGCTAAGATCAACACATCATCTTGGCTTCATCAGATAACTCTCAATGCAGACATATCTGAATCGAGGGAGCTTGCTTCATGCAATGCTCACTAAAACCATAACACTTTACCAAACCATCATGCCCAGCCTTTCATAAATCCTTATTCTGTAATCAAATCAACTAAATCAGCTCACCAAAGTTTAGAAGCTAGATCAATACTAACATCAATATCTCAGTGTCAATTCTTTGAATTAGATGACAAGTAAGGTTTTCATCAAGTTATGTCATCATCTATTATCATGCCAACAGGTTGTCATCAACCACACAATATCAATCAAATTGTTCCCATAATACAAGTCATAGGTGTCACATGCTCATATATCATTGTCATCAAGGCAAATCATCAGTCGTCAAGTCAAAACATTAGACATCATGTCAATATCCAAATTTGCTATCATAGTAATTTCTATAGTCCAAGCCATATTTGAATCATTGAGTTAGAGATCTAGGTCATCATCAGACATCATACAACTCATATATATCAATCAGCCAAATCATGTCAAACTCTTGTAGCACGAACTTCAAACATAATGACATATCTATATGTATGTCATGGTCACCTGCAAACATTCAAACTTTTGTGCTCTCATATCTTTAAGATATCTGCTACTTATTTGTACCACTGACATCCTCAAGGTGAACATCTGATTTCGCGGACAAAACTTCAATTTTGCATCCATCAAGCATAGTTGCACCTATGGGCCTGCCTTTGAGTGAGACTCAGACCTCTGTTGTAGATCAACAATGTTAGATACCCATTAATGATACTTCAGTAGTACATATAATGAAAATGTAGAGATTCTCCCTCAGAATGTGAATCCACTTCATTCGTCTTCTTTCATATCATCACCCTGTCTTTACTAGAGTCATGCAACAATAGATTTGTTAGATCATAGAATCAAACATATGTCCATCATGGTCATTGCATCCTCACATCAGCTACTACATCATCACGTCATGACATCAATCTTTCATCAAAGGTTAGATTCACATGATAGATTCACATTCAAGTCAATCCATCAGGTTAGGGCATTCAGTTTTACCATATGCCATAATTACTATCAAAGACATGACCATGGTTAATAAGAGATCTAGTGTATCAATCTCATAGTTCTATCATCGAGGTTACAATAGGATCAAGTCAGGGCATTCAATTAAACTTTACCAAAACAATACGAGTGTCAACATACTTTCATCATATTTATCACAAAGCATTATCAGTATCAATGAGATAGACTTCTATAAGAGATCCATCATGTCTTATGCATGTCAACTGTCAAGAGTACCATTTACTAGAGTCGAGGTACTAGAATCAGGATCTCCAAGAACAATATATGTTAGCCAAACATCAAGTTATGCCACTATATCCAAGATCAGCGATAAGTAGCCTCATAGAATCAAGAAGATCAACATGATCAAAGCATTCAATAACAGGTGCACCATTTCTTCATAGGAAACATAAATGTAGATCTCTTTCGTATGCAAACATGAGCCATTTTCGAAGGAGACATTATCAACATACCATAAGGGTTACCTAGTCATCTAATGTTATAGCTAAAACATAACATTGAAACAATATACCACTCATACCTTGTAGTGTTCAAGTACCTGTGCACCTTCTCATAGGCAGCTTGTAGTGCTTGTCACCTTTTCATTAAGTGCCTCTTTACCTCTTTCCAGATCTAGCTTTTCTTTCCTGCATCTTGTTAAAGTTTCTAAGTTTACTTAGTTAGAAACCCTCCATGCACTTTATCTGATTTATTCCTACCTACTTGTTATTTTCCTTAACAAGTTATTTACAAGGTAAATATTGAAAATAAACACTAGTGCAAGCTCAACATATTATAGATCAACAACTAAAAAGAAACAGAAACAAACGCACCATATGACACCA
>APFE031397122.1:59015-76761 GCA_000404065.3 Pinus taeda | reverse complement strand
ATTCGTCTCTACTCGACTCAGCCAGTCCTGCTACTCCTCAACGAGGCTCCTGTAGCAAGGTCTAACCTAAGAGGTTGGTTACCTCGAGGATCCTGCCCCTCATCGCTTGTAGTCCATTTGACTACAGCTCGATGTCTCCCCACTTCTGCTCAAGTGGCGCATGTGCACTCATGGCACAGTCATTGTCTGTCAAAACTTCCTTCTCTGCCCATGCTAGCACTACCTTAGTCTCGGAAGACTCTCCCTTACTCTTCTTCCTCGGACACTGGGTTGCATAATGACCCAGCTCCCCACAGTGGAAGCACTTGATCTTGGAGAGATCTTTCTTCTTCCGCTTTTCCTGCTTTCCCTCAGATGCTAAGGCCACATCTTCCTCCTCCTGCTTGACTTTGATCCCCTTGTTGCTGCTACCTGTCTTCGATTGTCGTCTGATCTCTTCCTGGCGAAGAGCTACCCACATCTCGTCCCAAGGTGGAAGTATCCCTCTGCCCAGTATACTCTGGACAAATACCTCCCAGTCTTTTGAGACAACATTCAGGGTTGTCCTCACCATTAGCTCTTGATCCGGTGTCGCCCCTATAGCAGTCAACTAATCTCAGATCTCATTCATTCCTCCGAGGAAGGAGTTAATCGATTGTTCCTTCTTCATCTGATACGACGTCATCTGATTCTCAAGAAGCATTTTCTCTGCACAGAAGTATGCTGGTACAGCTTCTTGAGAGCCTCCCACATCTCAAATGGCATTTCCTTCTCAGCGATGTGTGGTACTACATGATCCTTGACATCGTCAAGGATAATGCTCTTGGCCCTCGCCATCGCCCCCTCGTACCTGTCATTATCACTGGGGTCTACTGGGACAACTATTACCTTCAAGGCGAAGTTCTTGACACGATTCCTGTCAAGTGTGGATAAGATTCTGGCCTTCCAGACTACGAAGTTTGATGCTTTGTTCAGTCTATCCTGGTCTCTTACTCCGTGTAGTGCCATGATGCTCCTCTACTTCCCCCCTGGAAGTTCTCTGCTCGATTCCTCTGAGTCTCTACTTCCTGTCTGGAAGTTCTCTTATGGACTCCCTCTGAGTCCTGATTTCCCTCTTGGAAATCCTTCTGCCGCTTGTCGATATGCCCCCTACGTTGATCGTCTTGTGCAACCACACCACTAATCCGGGTTCCTCGGCTGGAAAACCCTCGGTAGCAACTCCTTCGGCCTTTCTCTGTCAGGTATTGTTCTGACTACAGTACCTCACCAACTTCACTCTACAATATTCTTGCAGCCTTCTAAACCCCAAAAACTGCCTATCTGTGGACTGCGTCAACCCCTCTTTGCGCACGTTGGCGTTGAGTCATCTTGGATGGGTCTGCGTCTGTCTTGGGAGGCCTTGCATCAACCCTCTGGCCCTTTGCGTCAGCAACGTTGGCCTTTATGAGGCTTTGCGCAGCTCCCGACTGCCTCTGCATGGCCTTGCGTGAGTCCTGGCTGGCTCTGCGTCACACTCCTTGGCTTTTGTGCTGCTAGAAACAACTTATGTCACCTCGGGACAACTGTTTTTTGCTGCTATTGCTTCGCTTGGATGATGTCTTTTAGTCCTCCTGTGATCTGCAATCACGCTCTGATACCATGTTGAAGTTTCTAAGTTTACTTAGTTAGAAACCCTCCATGCACTTTATCTGATTTATTCCTACCTACTCGTTATTTTCCTTAACAAGTTATTTATAAGGTAAATACTGAAAATAAACACTAGTGCATGCTCAACATATTACAGATCAGCAACTAAAAAGAAACATAAACAAACACACCATATGAAACCATTATTTTTGGACCAATGTCCCTGGAAAAACCCAGTGTGGGAAAACCGGAGCAGCTATCTGAGGGTTTTCTTATTAAGCAGTATCAGAGTACAATCTGGGTGCCTAAACTGGCCTACCCAACAAAGAATTTCCTTGGTAGTAATACGTCTTGGTTTCTGACAAATCTCCTCGCTGAAACCCCAGATAATCCTTCCGACAGCTCCTCAGCACAAAACTGTTTAGAAACCCCAACGTCTGCTCAATCTGGACTGCGTCAGCCTTTCCTAGCCCAGTGCTAGACCCGCGTCATCCTATCTTGGCCTGCATCAGCTCTTTGAGCCTCTGTGTCAGCTACACTTGCCTCTCTGGTGCTCTGCGAAGCACTTAGCTGCCTCTGCGTGGCCTTGCGTGAGCACTGGCTTCTCTTGCGTCACTCTCTTTGGCTGCTTTGCTGCTCTCTTGGCACTATCTTTGCCTCTCTGTATCTCTGTACACAAATTCCCCTTGGCTGCATCTCCCGATCACTAATTCTATCTCTCTTAGCAAACCCCACTCTAGAGAATAGAATAACTGATCACTCTTGTGTATTCTCCAAGTGACCCTCAAGACTCCTCTTATACTTTTCCTGTTGACATCTCAACGGTCGATATTAAGTCCCTAATCAATGGCTAAGATTAGATCTGGCTTGATCCATGTCTTTTGGACCACTCTAACACAGATTCATATTAATACACATTAATATTTTATTTTCTATTAAAAATATTAATTATTTTAATGTCTCCTGATCTGTTTAAAATCTGCCCAAACCCTTTTTGGGTATTGGAGATCTCATGTGCCCCAACCTCTCCACCAAATTTCGTGGCTAGAGCACATCCGATGTTATCCCAAATCAACACATCTCAAATTATCCTCAAGAGGGATCCGCTTATCACATCTCATCAGGTAGGTTAGATAGATCCATATACTCAAATATACACGCATGAAGTATAAGCAATGATCAAAACAATAATCATAATAATCAGATCCATAAGTCTAAACAAGAGTAAAGACACAAAGAAACATCATAAGTGAAGGAGTACTTATCTTCAATGGGAGGTGATCCTCCCAGCCTTCAAGAGTCATCACTATCCATAGTCCACATAAGAATGTTGCCTTCAATCAACTTTATCAATAACCAGGTCTTCTGAGGCTTCATCAAATCCCTCCCAAGTGCTTGAGCATCTTCATATAGACCATGCGAGAGTTTCATACATCAAATCTCAAGTCTTTTTCTATAAACCAAGGTTTCTCTCAAACCCTAACCATCAAGTCCTTATGCACTAACTACCTAGGGTTTCCTTCATACCCTAGGATTCTTTTAGGTCTCCACCATCCTCTTCTTGCTTCCATCAAAAGTGTCTCCATGGGGGTGATCTCCATGGCTTTTCTTCAGCTTAGCTCTGATACCATGTTAATTTTCCATAGGGCTATATTGTTCTTTTATTTGATAATTGCATTTCTCCATTAACACATTAAGTTCACCCCATAGCATCATAGCACTATTCAGATTTACATCATTATTCATCAGCATATGCAACTATGTAGAAAGAACAATAAAATCATCATCAATGCAGCGGTACATAAAAGAACACAGCAAGAAAAGCATGCATACATAGAGACACCAGGATTGGTTGGAGACTAGGGCAAAACCCACTATGGGGAAAACCCTTACAAATTTTCTTCTAATAGATTGTCATCAAATGATTCAACAAAAGAGAGTACAATGATCGATATCTTCACAACTAGAATATCCATGAAATGCATCTAAACATCAAAACACTGATTCTGATAACTGTAATGTATTGTCACTGCCTGTAGCCTACTATTGAACACTGTTGTCACTGAGCAAAATCTTCGAAGTACTGCAGTTTCATTTTTGAGCCTCGGATGCATGGAGGAGCGGAGCGAGCGTCTATAGTAGTGGTGGATGCTCCCTAGTGGACTCTATGTGTGCGTCTGGGGAAAAATATACTCTGTTCTGCCTCAAACCCTCGGATGCACCCTTAAGGCTGCTGTGCATGCGTCTAAGGCTCCCAGGACGCTACCTGGGCCACTCTGTGCGTGCGTCTAGGGGCCTGAATGCCCGATCTGCCTTTTGAGGTCCTGGACGCTCTCTTCAAGTTAGCATGTGAGCGTCTATAGCTTCCTGGACGTTGTCTTGACCATAGCATGCCAATGTCAAGGGATGAAATTTGTGTGTTTGGGGACAAATATACTTTGTTTTGCCTCAAACCCTGGACGCACCCTTAAGGCTGTTGTGCATGCGTCCAAGGCTCCCCAGACACTACCTGGGCCACTCTGTGCGCGCGTCTAGGGACTCAAATGCCCGATTTGCCTTTTGACGTCCTCGATGCTCCCTTCAAGTTAGCATGCGAGCATCTATAGCTTCATGGATGCTGTCTTGACCATAACATCCCAACATCAAGGGACGAAATTTCCCAATTCTGTGCCAACGTTTGAAAACCAGAAACCCTAGATTTGTGCGAGCTTTGACCCTATAGCTTTAGACCCTTGTGCGAGCTTCCTCCTTCAGACCTGTGCGAGCCAAGACAAAATAGAAGAGGAGAAGAGAGCTTGATCAATGTGTCCAAATGAGCTTGAGGTCTCTTCTATTTATAGGCTTCCATGAGGGTCCGTGAAGTACACTCTATTATGGTGGACTCCCATGGCTCTCCATGCTCACCCTACAAGTGCCAATGTGGCCCTCTGGAGGGCTAGGACCCCGTATAGGGAGACCAAGCCCCAAATGGAGACCCACCTGCAATCCTGCATACGATCCAATGTGTTTCCTTGCCTTTTAATACAACAAATCATTAGAATAATCAAGTAAAAGCGCTTACTAGTCATGGAATCAATGGGGCACTTCGTGGTGGCATGCCCTTCCATAGTGGACTTTGGCATGTACAAGTGTCTCCAAGCTCAATAAGGGGTTAATCAAGGACCTTATTAGGTGGTTTCAACCTTTAAAGGGGGTGACATGTCCATGGTACATCCCTCAAGTAGTAGGTGGCACATGATATAGTGATGGAACGGAGTGGGGATCAGGGGAATCATCTAGACCACATGCCATGGTACAAGGGCAACTATAATGTTGGAAGTCCACACCTGGGTATATAAGTGCAAGAGGGAGAAAATCGTGGTACATGAGTTACCCCGACCTTTGTTTTTCCACCCTTCTTCATATGCCTTTTGCCTTTGATTGGTTTTTCTTCATAACTGCTAGGAGCTATGGGGAATGAGAGCATGTTGTGTAATAAATAGCAGTGGATAGCCCCTTAAGGTGGGGCAGTGCATCGCCCACTAGGGGTTGGGACAATCATGGGTTCCTTAATGATGGAGGGGGCGCATCTAGGGCCCATAGGAACCAGAGGTATGACCATGGATAAGGGGTAGAGCTCATGTTTAGCGTTTTCCCATGTGCTAAATTTGTATCTCCCAACCATCTTTTGCGTTTTGTGGTACATTTCCTGTTGAGAGTGGTCAAGTTATCCTTTTTATTTTCTTTTTAGTTGCATCAGCCTATGGGGCATCATTCTAGGCCCGACCCAAGGTGTGGACAAGGTGGGGGGAGGCTGACCCTATGTGGACCCGGATGGGAAAAGAGATGAATAGGGCTACATTGAGTTGAAAGGGGGTGATGTATGTCGTGATAGGAAGCGGGACCACACAACCAAATTTGGGATTTCCCATGTAGTGCCAACCCTAACGCTAATGGCCAGTAATGTGAAAATTCCTAAATCTAACACATCAGAAACCCCTACTGCAATTACCGGTTTACAATCTCCTACTTGTTTTTTACATTAACAAGTTATTTAATTGGATAAACATCGAAGTAAACACTATTGCAGCCTTCACAAATATGTAGATCATGCATTGAAATAAACTGAGACAATAACACAAGGGACACCATTATTTTTGGACAATTGTCCCCTGAAAAATCCAATTTAGGAAAACCGGTGCATCATATAAAGGGTTTGTATTATTAAGCAGATTTCATGAATAGAACTAGGGTGCCAGAAATGGCTTACCCAACAGAGAATATTCTCGGCAACAGTACCTCTATCATGAGACAAATATTCTGGCAAATCAGCAAATGGATGATCAAACCCCGCAGCGACTTCGACTGTTCCCTATGCTGGACAATGAAAGTTGCTCCAAGCACTACTCTGGAACTGCGTCACTACTCCGGGAGCTGTCACCCTCTCTCGGCTCAAAATTTGCTGATATGCTCCCAGTTTTCCACATAGAATCTCCCCAGCACTGTCTTTGAGGCCTAGTGCAAGCCTCTGCGGCTTCTGCTTCAGCCTTTTGTGTACTCTGCGTCAGACCTTCTAGGGCCTGCGCTGTCTCTCCCAGCATTGCATTGCTTGTCTGCTATGCATTCTTCACCCTTTGATGAAAATCCCTTGCTAAACAACCCCTTGCTGCAACTCTGATCACTAACTTGATTTCCTTAGCAAACCTCGCCCCAAAAAATCGAGTTTTTTGATCACTTGGTGTGTCTCCAACTGACCCTCAAGTCTCCTCTTATACTTTTCTTGTTGATGAATCAACGATTGAGACTAAGTCCCTAATCATCGACTAAGATTAGAACAAGCTCGATCCTCGTCACTTAGAAGTTTCTCACTAATATTTTATTAATACACATTAATATTTTTCTTTTTTTAAGTTCAGACTTAGGAACCCATTAAAAATATTAATTATTTTAATAATTCTTCATCCAGGGGGAATTTCTCCAAACAATTTTTGGGTTTTGGAGATTTCATGTGTATTAGCTTTTCCACCAATTTTCAAGGCTAGAGCATGTTCGATGCTACCGAAAATCAACAAGTAAAGGAGATCCCATCAGATTAGGATATGAGGATAACCACATTATCGGGCAATAGAAACAAGATTACAAACCTAGCCCACTCTTTCCACCGAATCTCCCCATCAATCCATTCCCAAAAGTGCCCATGACAAGTAAGGAAAATTACTCAACTATACTAATGAAAAGCCATACCTTTAGGGTCAGGAGGCCCACTTTCAAACATACAATCATAACAATGTGAAAATTCTTTAAACCAGAGAATTCCTACTGTAGCATTGATGATATTTCTCCTACTTGTTAGATTTACATGAACAAACTATTTGTAGTTTCCTGCGACAAACATCAAAATACATACACTGCAGCGTACACCAATTAAATTATATGCCGAAACAAGAAACTAAATAGTAGAGAAAGATACACACAAGTGATACAGTTGTTTTTGGACTAATGTCCCTGGAAAAACCTAGTGTGGGAAAACCGGTGCAACAGATCTGAGGGTTTTTATTATTAAGCTGAAGTATTTCTGAATACAACTATTGGATGCCTTCTCGACAATCCAGTTACAGAGAAAATAACTTATCAGAAGACACCGGTGAGATTACCTCACTCTACACTGCAAGTCTCGACTAATCCGACAACTAAATTGTGAGTTCCTCGTCTACTTTTGTGTTGCCCCTGCGTGGGCCTTGCATCAACTCAACGAGGAATCGATTTGCCTTCACTAGCCTTTTCCAGCCCTCCCGGCTCAGAAATGTTAGCTTCCTCAGCAAACTCGGACTTATGTGCTGGAAGCTACTGCGCTGCTCTGCGTGGGGCCTGCGTGAGGCCTTCTTGGCTTTGTGTCACCCTCTTTGGCCTCTGTGCTACCTCCTCTGTGTGTTTGTCTGCCTTTTTGTTGAGTATTCTTGGCTTCGGAGAAGATCCTCTGGCCAAAACTCCCTCAACCCCCCTCTGCGTGATCACTAAAAATCACTGCGCTGCGTCTAGCTTCAACAATTCTATCTGACTGATTAACTCTCTGTGTGTTTTCCAAATGACCCTCAAGCTTCCTTAAATAATCTCCTCGTTGACATTCAACAACCCAGATTAGAAGCTAGTCAATGGCTAAGTGAAGAAATTTCAACCCCCACTCCGGTTATCAGCGTTCCTTATCACTCCATGCATTTAGTTTTAAATCCAAGCATGATAAAAATTCTAAAATTTGGAAATGATAATATTTTTTTGAAAACACAAACTTAGAGATTTCACAACTGCTAAAATTGCAGAAATAAAACATAGCAAAATTATGACAGCCACACACAGAAAATAACACAGTGATTTTTGGTCAATGTGACCCTGGAAAAACACCCTACAACTCTTGGGGAAAACTAGTTTGAGAGATCTTCTTTATTTCTGAAAATGCTTTTACAGAGAAACTGAAATGCATAGTAAAAATTCCAGCAACCACAAATTACAACTTATCTCGATTTTTGTGTTTGAACTCCACCTCGAAAATCGTGCCAATCAGTGAACAGCCAAAACATAAATTTTTACAGCAATAAAACAACATTAAATGTTGTACAACCAACCTCGAAAAATGTGCCCAAAACTTGCTGTCCCTCTTCCTCAATTTGTGTGCTTTTCTCCTACTGTACAGTTTTTCCTTGGGATGCGTGTAATATTCCTAATTAGCCATGGCTAATTGGAATATTCGATTTTGCTTAATTTTGCCTTCTATAGTTATTTATGAATAAAAAGGTGAGGAAAAGCGGACATGACTCACTTTTAGAATAAAAGTCACTTCCTAGTAGCACAACGTTGTGACTTAAAGGGGAGCCAAGGGGGCCAAAAGGGGGATGCAGAAATGGAGTCCACGCAGACTCTTGGAGGGACTGCGCAGTAGGGAAGAAACACGTGGCAAGAGAGGGATTACGCTGGAGAAGGTGGGCCTTGGGATTGAGAGAGGCAAAGGCTATAAAGGAGAGAGGAGCTTCCTCATTTTTGCATTCGATTATGTGCATTTGAGCTGGTCACTTTGACTTAGAGCAGGTTCGCTGTTTAGCTAGTCTGTAGCACTGTTTAGTGCATTGAGTGTCTCCGTTTGGAGATCTCACCCTTAGCCCCAGGGGACTTCGAGTGCCTACTCAGGCAAGGTATTTCCATCAACATTCTGGCAGTAGTTTCATTAATATTTCTGGCAGGAGGATTAAGCATCTTGGAGGACTGCGTAGCACTGAGAGGGATGACGCAGTTCTTTCTGGCAGGAGTTCTGGTTTGAGGGTTTGCAGTAGGATTTGTGTTGTGAGATTGAGCAGGGGATTAGCCCTTGCATATTGGAGGGTTTTGGCAGAGGTTTGAGGCATATTTCTAGAGGGTTTCATTGAATGGCAGCGCAGAGCCTTGAGAGACTGCACAGAACCCCAGGGGGGTGATTTTCAGGGGTCAGCCATTCTAGGAAAGCTTTCTAGGTTTTTCTGGGTTTCATGAGTAGAGTTCGATCCTAGAGTTTCAACGTTTTCCGAGGAGGGGAACAACCCCAAATCCTCACTTGATTCCAGCAGCAACAGTAGCACAGCTGTTTTCCAGCAGCTTCCACGTAGTTCTGAGAGGGGCCATTTCATTGTTATTTTGAGTATATTTCTTCACTTGCCTGGTGCAAGTCAAAGCGCTATCTTCCTGATCACCTCTTGTACTCTGTCTATTACTCAGGATAATAAAATGGCTTAGCATTTCTCGTTGCATTTCTTGAGTATTTTTTTACGCTTCATATATACATTGTTGTTTGTTGCACTATCGTTATTTCATCTCTGTGAGTTTTCCGGCTATTATACCACTTGTACGTTTTTCTGGTTGGGGTTTGCTAGTGTTTGAGAAATATTCTTGGAAAGGGATATTACAATGCATGCAAATAAATGCTCCTGCCCAGATTTGCTGAAATGTCTTCTTGTTGGTCTCCTTCACTTCATCACTGCTTAGAAATTTTTTCCTTGCTCTCTCTTCTTTTTCTCTCAAATTCTCATGAAAGAATGAATTGATCTTTTCCTCCTCTTCTCCTTTAATTCTCTAAATGACCTTGTAGGTTATCCTAAAATCTAATGGTTGAGATTCATTTAGATCTAGGGATGAGAATAAATGTGCATTTAATTCTCACTTTCTATTTTTTAGTTCACCCACTTAAATAAAGACCCACTTAGCTTTTTATTTCCATAGTTACTTTTTCGATTTCTAATTCTTCATTCACTTTAATAAAGTCACCTTTAAATTAGAATGTAACTTTACCACTTATAAAGTCACTTTTAAATTAGAATGTAACTTTACCACTTATAAAGTCACTTTTAAATTAAATTGACTTTACCACTCATAAAGTCATTTTAGGAGAAAATTAAAAAATAAATTTGGACACTTTTCCCTTGGCCAAAGATCAAAGCCTTAGGGAACCACTTGTCCTCTGGTACCCAAATTTTAACACTCCCTCTTATCGAGGAAAGTGTTCCTCACCACTCCCATCTTGTCTTTGAAGTAGACATGCTTGTCCCGTGGTAAGGCTTTGGTGAAAATGTCTGCTACCTGCTCATTTGTGGAAATGTACTCAAGCTTGACAGCTCCCTTTTGGACATAGTCTCTAATGAAGTGATACTTGATATCAATATGCTTTGACCTGTCATGAAAAACTGGATTGTCCGTGAGTTTTATGCAACTTTGATTATCACAGTAAATCACTGAAGGTTTCAATGCCTGACCAAATAGACCAAACAACATCTTGCGAATCCATATGGCCTCACAACTAGCCAAACTAGTAGCCATATACTTTGCCTCAGCTGAACCCAATGCAACCGACTGATGTTTCCGGCTGATCCACGACACAACTGCCGAACCCAACCCAAAGCAACACTCGGAAGTACTCTTCCTATCTAAAGCACAACCTTCCCAATTTGAATCTGTGTACCCTGCCAGTCTCACTCCATCACCCTGTCTATAATCCAGACCAAGATCCACAGTCCCCTGCAAGTAACGAAGAATGTGTTTTGCAGCTACCTAGTGCACTCTCCTGGGCTCACACATGAACTGATTCATAGTGTTAACTGCAAAACATATATCTGGTCGAGTGTTGACAAATACATCAAACAACCAATCAACTGTCTGTATAGAGTAGGATCCACCAACTCAGAATCTGAAGCGTGAAGCTTCTTCCAGTTAGTTATCATAGGTGTAGACATGGGTTTGTAGTCCTCCATGTGAAATCTGCTAAGAATATCCACAATGTACTTCACTTGTCCCAGGAAGAAATGCCCCTCCTCCTGCCACACCTCCAATCCTAGAAAATAATGCATCAAGCCGATATCCTTCATCTCAAACTCTGAAGCAAGATCTCTCTTGCAACCTTCAATGAGTCTCTCTGCACCAGTGATGATCAAGTCATCAACATACAACACTAGAATGAGAGGCTCCTCACCCACCACAATGAAGTATAGGTTCGGATCAACCTCATTCTTTGTGAAACTCAATTGCTGCAAGTATGTATCAATCCTTTAGTACCAAGCTCTAGGAGCTTGCTTCGGGCGATAGAGTGCCTTTTTCAATCTGCATACATGGGACTCCTTCCCATGCACCTCAAAGCCTTGTGGCTGCTCAATATAAACCTCCTCTTGAATGAAGCCATTGAGAAATGCGGTCTTCACATCCATCTGGTAGATCTTCCAACCCATCTCTGTTGCAATCGATATAATGGAGCGAATAGATGTATACCGAGCTACGAGAGTGAAGGTCTCCTCATAGTCAACTCCCTCTACCTGTGAGAACCCTCTCGCTACAAATTGAGCCTTGAACTTCTCGATGCTGCCATCTGCAACATGCTTTATCTTGTAGAGCCATCTGGAAGTAACAACTGATTTACCTTCAGGCCTCGGCACTACCTCCCAAACATCGTTCTTCATAATAGAAGAATACTCCTTGATCATGGCCTCTCTCTAGACCTACTGGCTGGCTGTGTCCTCATAACTAGAAGGCTCAGAGTCAACAATGCTTGTTACCAATGCCATGTAACTACAAAATCGCTTAGGTGGTTTAATCTCTCTAACTTGTCTCTTTGGCCTAGCAACTGATGTGGCCTCACACAAAATATCTTGAAGCTACTTGGGCTTCCTCTTCCCTGAGCATACTTCTCCCACCGGAATGAAAGAATTCTCATCATCATCAAAAGCCTGAACTCTTGAAGGCCTGCCAGTTGACCTCATGCCTGAATCTGTGCCTGTAGATGTTGAAGTACCGTGCGAATTGTCCATTAGTGGACTACCCTATGAATTGCTCTGCGGACTGCCCTGCATGCTGCTCGAAGAACCACCCACCTGACTCTGAGAGCCATTGCTCACTGATGGACTTGACATTGTTCTCGATGTACCTCTTGATCCTTGACCATTGGATGCCTGTGATTGACTTAGCTGCTCCTAAGGGTCTGGTGACTCTGGATACTCTAACTCCTGTGACCTCCTGAAAGCTCTCTCCTTCTCGAACTTCACATCCCACTTGACAACAAATTTCCTTTGCGCAGGAATATAAATCTGATAAGCTTTCGATGTCTCGCTATAACCCACAAAGATGCCCTTGTCTGTAGTGGGCTCTAGCTTGGTCCTGTTCTCCTTGGGGACATAGGAATATGTAAGGCCCCCAAAGATACGAAAGTGCCCAACATCAGGCTTCTTCCCAGAAAAAGCCTTCTCCAGAGTCACATTCCCCAAGGCACGACCTGGACTCTTGTTTTGCAAGTACACAATAGTGTTGCAAGCCTTTGCCCATAAAAATAAAGGTAACCCCTGATCATGAAGCATGTCTTTGGTAGCCCCTGCAATGGATCTGTTCTTCCTCTCTGCAACCCTATTTTGCTGGGGGTAGTAAGGAACTGTGATCTCCCTCCTAATGCTTGCTTCAACACAAAAATCAACAAACTCACCAAGGGTATACTCCCCTCCGTTGTTCAACCTGAGGACCTTGATATTCCTACTTGTCTGGGTCTCCACAAGAGCTTGGAACTCTTGAAACTGCTTGAAGACCTCACTCTTGGTCTTCAATCCAGGTCTTCCTGGAGTGGTCATCAATGAATAAAACATAGTACTCATAGCCACTCAAGGATACATGAGACATTCAACCACTCACATCGGTATGAATCAAGTCAAGGATCCCGGTCGCTTTGCTGTCATTGCTGGGAAAAGGGGATCTGACAAACTTCTCCATAACACATCCTCTACATACATCAATGTGATCAGAACTGAAATTTGTCACACCAGTGGTGATCTCCCGCAATGTGCTCAACGCCCCATGATACATGTGTCCCATCCTGTTGTGCCAAATCTCACACAACTCTGAACTGCTAGGTCTGCTGTCGGTCCTGTCTTGGGTGCTGCTACTCAATGCCATCAGGGGCTGGAATGAGAACTTGTACACCTTGGCATGGCGCACACCAATCTCTATAACTGAAGAAGCTGGAGTTCCCATAGGATATATAAGCACCTGCCCTCTCCTGAATAACACATCATACCCTCTGTGCTCAAGTGCTGAGACAGATATCAGGTTCTTCTTCATTCCAGGCACATATAGAACATTTGAAACTTTCAAGGGAGGTTTGGGTCCCCTATCAAATGTCAATGTCCCCACACCGACTGCTCTAACAATGTTGTCATCACCAAGTACTACCTCCATATCAATGTCACCCTTTGAAAGCTCTGAGAAGTACTCTCTGACTCCTGTCATGTGGCGAAAAGCGCCACTGTCAACATACAAAATGTTAGAAGATGCTCTGCTAGTAGCGGGGAATGCACACTCCCTCTAAACTTGTATGGCAGGTGATCCTACACTAGTGGTCTCACAAGCTATGAACTCAAACTCCCGATCAAAGCTCTCTAAGAAGCTCTCTATCTCTATAGAAGCTGCCATGGGTTTGTCTTTCCCTTTCTTGTTCTTTTTCTCCAGACACACAACAACATAGTGTCCCAAATTTTGACAATTCCAACATTTGACTTTGGAATAGTCCTTGTTCTGCTGCTTACCTTTACCTTTGCCTTTGCCTCCATTGTTGCAAGCTTGCTTCTTTGCTCTGCCCTTCTTGCCTCTTGCTAACAATGCCATATTGTCATCCTCCTCCACTTGTTTGGTTGCCCCAAGATGGTTCTTTTTGATCTCATTCTGAATGCAATCATCCCACAACCTCTCCCAATCAGGAAGGTTTTCCCGTGCAACAATGCCATCACAAAATTCTCCCAAGTCTTGGGAAGACCATTCAAAGCAATCCTCACCAACTTAGTGGGTGCAATGATCTCACCTACGGCTGCCAACTCATCTCTCACTGAAGTGATCTTTGTGAGGTATGCTGTAGCACTGTCAGTTTTAGCCATTTTAATGGCCTTTAGTATCTCCTTTAGGACCATTTTTCTGTTTTCATATGAGCTCTGGTAAAGACTGGTCAAGGCTGTCCACATCTCATGTGCATAAGTCTCTCCTCTCACATGAGGAATGACATGGTCTTTGATTCTTTCCAGAATCAATCTTTTTGCCTTAGCACTCTTTTTGTCAAACTCTGCCAACTGTACAGGGTCAACAGGTACTACTACTGGGTTCTGTGTGGTATTTAGTATTTACCATAATGCCCCAGATTTCTGCTTCCTCAAGGATGCTCTGGATTCTCTCCTTCCATGCACTGTAGTTGTTCTACCCATCCAACTTGTCTTCAACTCTCAAACACAAAGACATATTTCACTATCTTACCAAACTGAAATTTTCAAATTTGTGGTAAAGGTTTTTGTTTTCTGTGTAAAAATCAGCTTGCTGTAATTTTCACTTTGCTTTCCCAAACTGCACTTTTCAACCAACCAAGCTCTGATACTATGAAGAAATTTCAACTCCCACTCCGGTTATCAATTTTCCTTGTCACTCCATGCATTTAGTTTTAAATCCAAACATGATAAAAAAAGTCTAAAATCTGGAAATGACAATATTTTCTGAAAACACAAATTTAGAGATTTCACAACTCCTGAAATTGTAGAAATAAAACACATCAAAATTATGACAGCCACACACAGAAAATAACACAATGATTTTTGGTCAATGTGACCCAGGAAAAACCCCCTACAACTCTTGGGGAAAACTAGTTTGAGAGGTCTTCTTTATTTTTGAAAATGCTTTTATAGAGAAACTGAAATACACAGTGAAAATTCCAGCAACCACAAATTACAACTTATCTCGATTCCGTGCTTGCAATCTGCCTCGAAAATCGTGCCAATCAGTAAATAGCCAAAACAGAAATTTTTACAGCGATAAAACAACATTAAACGCTGTATGACTTGGCTTGAAAAATGTGCCCAGAACTTGTTGTATGGACTGTACAGACTATACGAGTTTCAACAATACGACTGCCTCGAAATTTGTGCCCTTGTTGTTGTTCCTCTTCCTCGATAACTGTGCCTTTATCCTGCTGTACGATTTTGCCTTGGGATGCATGCCAATAAATGTTGCTGCCCAGATTCGCTGAAATGTCTTTTTGTTTCTCTCCTTCACTTCCTCACTGCTCAGAAATCTTCTCCTTGCTCTCTCTTCTCTTTTTCTCAAATGCTTATGAAAGAATGAATTGATCTTTTCCTTTTCTCTTATTTTATTTTCTAAATGACCTTTTGGATTACCCTAAGATCTAATAGCTGAGATTCATTTAGATCTAGGGATGAGATTAAATGTGCATTTAATTCTCACTTTCTATTTTTTAACTCACCCACTTAAATAAAGACCCACTTAGCCTTTTATTTCCATAGTTACTTTTTCACTTTCTAATTCTTTTTTGACTTTAATATAGTCATTTTTAAATTAGAATGTAACTTTACCAATTATAAAGTCACTTTTAAATTATAATGTAACTTTACCACTTATAAAGTCATACTTTTAAATTAAATTGACTTTACCACTTATAAAGTCAGTTTAGGAAAAAAGTAAAAAATAAATTTGGATACTTTTCCCTAGGCCAAAGATCAAAGCCTTGGGGAACCACTTGCCGTCTTGTAACCAAATTTTAAAAGGCTCAACTGCACATCAACTTTCTATAGCTGGCCACCCCCTAGCCAAATGATGATAACACAAGGGGAAAATTGATTCGTAGATGGGCTAGGTGAAAACAACTTTCCTTCACATATATGATAGAGTTAGGGATCTCCATTCCCAATTGAGTTTGGGCCTTTGCGAGCTCCAAATGCTTCTCATCTTGTTTAGCAAAGCAAATAAGTGAATCTCTTAGCTCTTGCATGTCATGCTCAACTAGCACATATCAAATCACATCCCACTCTATCCAACTAGAGTCCAAACGCCGTTTGCAAATGTTTGACGGACAATATTCATTTTTAGGTAGTCCAAAACACATCAACAATATTCCATTTTGCGATTGGCACTTTTTTGGGCATACTTGGGCGCACAAAATGCAATTTAATCACCTAAAATGCTTTAATCATCATTGTACTTGAGACTGGCAACATTCTATTCGTGAATTTCACTGCTCAGGCACCTGTGTGTCTCTGCTCTCTATGCATGTATGGCTGAATTCCTTGTGTGAATGAATGTCTGACATTTCTTTTCATTCATGGGTGTCTGCCCTCATCCAGAGTTTTCCATAATCAATGCGGTCAGTTGCTATATAGTGCCATATTTATCTTAGTCTCCCAGGCAATCCAAGAGTCAACTTCAAAATCCAAGGGATGTACTCATCCCATTCCTTCCATTAAATTCTAAAGCACTATCCCATTCCTTCCATTAAATTCTAAAGCACTATTTTAGGTGCCGCCCCAGCTTCCATATTTATGAGTGTGGCTGTTCCAATTACCCAATCATTCACGTTTGAGTTGGTTCTTGGGTAAGAGGAATAAGGCTTCAAAATTAAATTTGAATTTCATGCTAAGGATTTGGCAAAACAATTCCCTGCAATGCACTTATTTCTTTCCCACTCGTTGTATCATAGCTTGTATCAGTTCTCCCAATTTGTGGTGTTAGCATAATGATTACATATACATTGTTCATTTTTGTTGCAATAGTGATACATCCATGCCGACATAGTCAATACAATTCCATCAGCATAATTCACTACAATTAATTACAGAATAGCTCAAGTGTCAAGATAGGGATGTTACACTGCCCCAGGGAAACCTTGATCTATCTTAACTGCCACTGCCATGACCCAACTTGACCAACCTTCCTTGTGGCATACCATTATGGGTGGCCAAACTATAAACCAAAGTGACCACTTCTTAGAACCAACAATCAAATCCCTATCCTTAAGCTGAGAATAGAATCCAGTGGTCGAGTGGCAAGGCCTGACATCAAATACCTGTGCCCCAAACTGAAAGATGAGTCCCACTGCCTCATTTAATTGCCTTTCCTACTTTCATTATCCAGATACATAATGACCTCATTCATCTCCTTGAGCTATTGTTGCCCACATCAATGGAGGTTCTGCAATGGGATAGTCACTCATCGTTCTGCCACAAGTGGTTAATGAGAGGGTGCGTGCAAAGAGGCCGAGCTATGATAACTCTGAGCCTCACCTCTCCCTTTTTCCATCTCTTCCCCATGGGCTAATGGTACTTCCACCTGAGGCGACATGTGCACATCAGTGTTCCACGGGGACGCGTCCCCCAGGGTCGGGTGCACGCACCCCTCGCACCCCACACACCTGGGATGGGGAGTCTCTTGGGGGTGCGTTTCCCCACGCACCCTTTTTGGGGAGTCTTGGGGAGACGCAAGGGGGTGCGTTTCCCCAATGTGGGAGTCTAGACTCCCCAAGACTCCCCAAAAAGGGTGCGCGTGAGCGTCCCCCTTTAAATTTGTCTAATAAGACTTAAAAATTAAAAATTCAAAATCAAAAATTCAAAAATCAAAACCATTAATTTTTTTTTTAAACTAAAATTAAAACTAAATAACTAAAACTTAAAAGTCTAAAAAAAGAAATTAAAATTAAAACTAAATAACTAAAACTTAGAAGCCTAAACCTAAAAGTCATAAAAGGCAAAACTTAAAGTTAAAAGCTCATTTCATTTCAACCCAAAGTAGAGGACCAATCATTGAGATTGAGTCCTTGATGCTGATTTATCATTTTATTTTCAGTGCTCAC
>APFE031397122.1:748-53357 GCA_000404065.3 Pinus taeda | reverse complement strand
TATAAGAAAGACATTTGAGAAAAGTCAAAGGGAGCAAATTCTTATATTCTCAAAGCTAATATAAAAGGAGATTGCAAGGAAAAAAAGGGAAAAGAAGAAGTGATCTATGAGCTAATAATAACAATAAAACGGTAAAAAAAGGTAAAAGAAAGGTTATTGAAGAATTTTTGAAATTAAGGTATTATTTGTCGCAAATTATATATTGAAAATATATTGAAGAATTTGGTCTCTCATATGAAGAATATATAAACTCCTTGGTCAAAGTATCGTTGACGAAATCATTGACAAACACAAAATGGAGTTAACCATTGAAGAAAAAAGAATAGATTTTAATATGGAAAGGAGGAAAGGAAGATTTTCCTATAATGATCTTCCAATCATAGATCACAGATTATTTATATTGAAAGGGAGTATCCAATGAAAATAGATGAATATCATTATCAGTGCAAGTGAAGGGAAAACTACATCAATATTAATTTGGTGAATCAACCACCAATTCCAGAGCCAATTATAGGTGAAGGAGAAAATATTTTTGTTAAGAAAGAGTATGAAATTAATGATTTACAAGTGACGGTTGATTATTATGAATGTATATCTCAATTCAATGTAGTGACTATGTTTACCAAAGAGATTGATATAATTCTCGGTTTACCTTGGTTTAAAGAACTAGGTACGTTCATGTTAAACATGGAATTTTTCTTTTGATGTTTCCCGATAAGAAGAAGATGATAACATTCTAGGACAAGTTAGAATTGATAATGTCTTCGTGAGAAGACTTTAAAGATATTTCAAAATTGATGCTTCAAGAGAATAAAAGAACAATATCAAAGAAGCAAAAAGCACTTGAAGAAGTTATCTCCAATAAAAACATAGAAATTTCTCGTTTAAAAGATCATATTCAGAACCTACTTGCACAAGTCAGCTACGAAGCACAAATTAGAACAAGAAAATGAAGCTCTCGAGAAGAAACTCAATAGAAGCTTATCTTAAATTGAAAAAAATGAACAAACACTGATCCAGATAGTATCACGTTTTAGAAAGATCCCAATCAAACTGAAGTGAATATGTATTCAAATGTTATAGTTCAACGACATAAATTTCAAGAGAAGATCCAACATTTAACCAAGCACCATCCGTGCGTGAAAGAAATACCTCAACTAAATCAAGAAATCACCACAAGCATGATAAGGGGAAATCAGATCATAAAGCTAGAAATCTCAACCAGTCTACATATCCATATTACTCATTCTAGGAACACGTGTCTTATGGTCCAAAGAATATTGATGTCACCATAATCTAGTCTTATGGTAACTATTCATCCCAAGTTTCTAGTAATCGTGAGATTCCACAAAAGATTAATTTGGGATGGTTAGATCATTTCATAATACGACAATTCTGTACCACATTCAGAAGTTCATATCATCTTGTATCGTCGAAGATGTTAGCCTCGAGAAGTGAGAAGACAAGAAAAAATTACAAAATAGAAAAAATATATCAAGCATTGCCATCAATAAGCTTTGAGGACAAAGCTTTTCAAAAGGGGAAGGAAATGTTATGAACATAACAATATAGAAAATAATATAATAAATATGATTAAATAAGTGCAGTTAATTTTTAAAAGGCATGTCTCAAAAGACATGACCATTCGTGAAGGGGTACCCACTTAGATATATATACGGAACCCCTCGTTGTAACCAAATCATATCATATATCTCTTGTACATTCAACAATTCTTATATATAATTATTACTTGTCCTATAATGGATATTTACATGTTCCAGATATTCGAAATATTCTGTTGAGTACGAACTTTGTTCGGTACAATATGGCTTGTTTCTTTGTGTCCATTCGACAATTATTATTTTCAGCTGAAACAATCTGTATAGCAATGAAATTGTGAAGGTTGTTCTACACTATGAAGATGCATTTAAAATACTTTTTACCAAGAAAACATCTACTATATAGACACTGCTATGCAAAACCCCACTAGGGGGGGAACTCAAAAATCCTCTTCTTATAGAATCAGATCAAAGTGAGATATCTAAGACCCAAGACCAAGACCAAGACTATCACAAAGATCCAAGTCAACCTTCCTCCATATCTCCTGCAACCAAGTCAAAGTTAATAAAAGTCAACACTAGTCAAATCTTGTCAAATTCGGTCAAATCTTAAAAATATGGACCTGCAATTTGGACTTGAAGTTTTAGACTTGTAATTTCGTAGAGTAATCACATAACCTTTGCATGTGTGAGTAGAAATAAGGTAGATATACCTGAATTTTTCTCTCTCTTGCCTTCTTTCTCTTGCTTTTGCCTTCGCTCCTTTTCTTATCTGTTTGCACAAAGATCGATGTGATGAGTGAGTGAATGAATGAGTTCGAACTGCCTTATGTTTATAGCTCTCTAGGTAGGTTGAATGACTACCACACAAGTCGACTTGGTCTTCTGTTGACTTTTTGACACTTTTGACTCAAAACGAAAATAAATTTCCTTTTTTTCTTACAAAAGTCCAAATGAGACTTTGACTCAATTACATTTCTTTGACGCATAATAGATTTACTTTTGACTCAATTGACCGTATAAGCATGAAGAACATGCTTTGAGTAGAGATAAAATAATAATGATGAATATACTAAATATATATAATAAGTACATCAATGATATATTTGTATTACATTATGAAGACGGGCACTAGTTGCATTTTCAACACTCCCTCTTATGTAGGGAGGTATTCATAATAACACAACATGATATTCTCATATTGAAATATTTATATAAGAAGGGTTCGGATTGATAAGCATCATCATAAACCAACATTGTCAAAAATATCAAGGCCTTGACTAACAAGCCCTATGCTTTTTCCATCTGTGTCATTGCTTGCCCACTTTGAATCTATGTAGCCCAATAACTGAATCTTATTTACAACAACGTATTTCAGACAATGATGTATGGTCCCACAAGGATATCTCAAAATGTGTTTGGCTGCTGCCCAATGTTCATGCCTTGGCTCCATCTGAAATTCACTAAGAGTGTTTATTGCAAAACATATATTTGGTCGGGTGTTCACAAGGTACATCAAGGAACCAATCAATTGTTGGTAGGATGTTGGATAAAAAAAATTTCGAGTCTGGATTCTTTAACTTCTTCAAATTGGTGAGCATAGGAGTTGTCATCAGTTTACTATCTATCATACCAAATTTCTGTAAAATCTTAATCACATATTTTCCTTGACCAAGATAAATCTCGCCAGGTTTCTACCACACTTCGAGTCCCACATAGTACTGCATTAGTCCAAGATTTTTCATATCAAATTCAGCTGCTAGTTCCTTCTTGCATTCAAGAATATGATGTTCCACTCTTGTAATTAGTAATTCATCCACATAAAGTAATATGATCATGGGTTCGTTCTTTACCTCCTTGATGTAGAGATTTGGATCTATAGTACTTTTGACGAAACCAAGTCTCAGTAGATGAGTATCCATTCTGGTATACCATGTTCTAGAGGCTTGTTTCAAGCCGTATAGACCATTTTTTAACCCGCAAACACGTGTTTCCTTGCCATGTAGTTTTAATCCTTGAGGATTTCAATGTAGACTTCTTCATCAATTGTCCCATTGAAAAAAGTTGTCTTTATGTCCATTTGATGAATGTTCCATCCGATAGTTACTGCAATAGAAATGAGGGATCTAATGGTTGTGTATCTGGCTTTTGGAGCAAAAGTTTCTTCATAATCAATTCCTTCTTGTTAAGAGAATCCTCTTGCCACAAATCTTGCCTTGATTTTGTGCACCCACTTGGAAGTCACAATTGGTTTGTCTTTTGGTCTAGGAACAATTTCCCGAACATCATTCTTCTTCTAGATTGGTATTCTTCTAACATTGCATTTTTCCATACTTGATGTTTAGTTGCTTTTTTGTAAGAGGTAGGTTCTGCTTCATTGAGTTTGGTCATGTCTGCTGCATACCCTGAATATCTCTTGTGTTTCTTGCTTTCTCTGAATGTCCCTTTTGCTGGTGCATGTCCTTTGACATCATGTAGACTTGATCTTAACCAAGATGGTCTTTTATGAGTTTCTGTAATGATGACTTGTTGTACTAGTTCACTTGGTCCTTCTAGTTCTTCATGATGATTAGTTGTAGGTTCTAGAGGATTGTCTTGCTTTGAATTTTCTTCATTGGGAAAGATGAGTTCTTCTTCATCAAAGTCAATGGGGATATCCTTGGACTTCTTGTGTGCAACACTTTCATTGAATGTAACATCTCTGCTTACTTCAATATGACATTCTTCCTTGATGTAGACTTTATATGCTTTGTATGAGGTGCTATATCGAACAAAGATACCGTTATACCTACCGTGCCCAACATTTTCCTTTTGTCGTTGGGAATGTGATTATAAATAGGACATCCAAAAATTATGAGGTGATTGACATTTAACTTCTTTCCTATAAATGTTTCTTCCGAGGTCATGTTAAGAATTCTGTGAGGACTTCTATTTTGTATGTAGACTGTTGTCATAGAAGCTTCTACCCATAAGAATTTGGGAAGGTCTTGGCCATGTGGCATGGCTCTTACACATTCTTCAATGGATCAATTCTTCCTTTCAGCCACATCATTCTGTTGAGGATTGTAGGGAACTATTAGCTCCCTCTTAATCCTTGATTTTTTGCAAAAGGCCACAAGTTCTTTAGAAGTATATTCCCCACCATTATCCGATCTTTAGGGTTTTGATCTTGTTTTTTGTCATATTTTCCACTTCTGCCTTGAACTCTTGGAACTCCTCGAATACTTCATATTTAGTCTTTAAGAGATATCCAAGTCTTTTTGGAATGATCATCAATAAATGTTACATAGTGTTGATGACCACCAAGTGAGATCTCTGACATGGGTCCACAAACATCGAAGTGTATTAGGTCCAAGATTTCCTTGGATCTTGTGTCACTATTAGTGAATGGTTTCTTCACATTCTTACCAAGGGCACATCCCTAATAGGCTCCTTCATGCTCTTCTTTTAATTCAGGTATACCAATAACCATTTGATTCAATAATGGCAATACTTTGTAATGGAGATGACCATACTTTTTGTGCCATAATTCACAAGGATTGATGTCTAAATTTGCTGGAGCTTGACAGGGAGGAGTTAGAAGTTTATACAACCTCTCTTCATGAATCCCAATAGTCCTTTCATTTTCTATACTAGATCCCTTTTCCCAGACAATAACTTTGACTTCAACAAATGCTACCCTATCTCCTTTATCTTCTAAGCAAGAAATAGAAAGCAAGTTCTTTTTCAAACCTGAAACATAGAGGATGTTGTTGAGATGGATGTTCCCATCGGATTCCAACTCTAAGGAGGTAGATCCAATCCCTTTGTCTGAGTAGCTATTCTTGTCTTCAAGTTCAGACTTCAACTGTGTGAGAAGAGTTTCCTTTTGATGGAGTGTTGATTTGACCACGTTTCCCTGTCATTTGTCTTTAAGCTCCACTATCAATTAGCCATGTATTATCATCAATATTCCACCAAGACTTTGGGACGGGGAGACGCGGGTGCGGGGAGACGCACAAGGGGGACGTGTGGCAGTACCCTCAAATTTTATTGAAATTTAGGCGGGGCAGGGGGACGTCGGGGTATATAATTTTTTTTTCCTTTTAAATATATATATATATTCAAATTTATATTCAATAATGAAAGCATAAATAGAATGATACATACATTGATCCATGCTCATCATCTTTACTAATACATACATGATTCATCCATAAACCACAAAATTCAATAATGAAATACTTTGATCCATATTCATTATTCATAATTCACCATTCTAGAATCTACATTGATTTAAAAATTAAATTCATCATTCATCATTTTAGATTCTAAATTTATTTAAAATTAAAATTCATCATTCATCATTATAGAATCTAATTATTACTAAGCTAAATAAACTATACTAGATACTGAAATCTAAAGACTGAAATAGTAAATTGATATAAGTAAAACTCAAAAACAATGGAGTGATGAGTCTAAAAGTCACTCTCAAGTACATAGAGGGCTTGGTGCTCTGGATTAAATACTAATTCCATACCCTTGTACATGACAAATGCAATGGAAACATTGCAATCTTGAATTCCTGAAAAACTTTTAAGTCTATTGGATTTTGAGTGAGATCTAAAATTCTAGTTTCTCCATATGAAATCCAATAACATCCTTGAGTCATTTTATGGTAATGTTAAAAATTTAAGTAAAAGGATGAAAATGAAAGATAAAGGAGAATGTCACTTTTACTTTAAGAATTTAACATTACCATGAATTGCATAGCATTAGTAGGAAAATATGGTCAAATACTAGGTTTTCCCTATCATAAATCATTTTTTACAAGCAAATTTAAGGGGGGACGCATGGCCCATTTTGAGGGGGGGACGCCCAAAAGCCCCCCTTTTGAGGAGTCGCATCCCCCACACTGGGGAAACGTCCCCCCTTGTGTCTCCCCGCATCTCCCCAAAAGGGGGATGTGGGGAAACATTTCCCCAGACGTCCCCCCTGTGCTAGGTTTGTGGGGTGCGAGGGGTGCGCGCAACCAACCCTGGGGGACGCGTCCCCATGGAACACTGATTATCATCTTCAAGTGAACCTGTAAGAGCGGAATAGAAACTTCCATCCTTGACTTCTTTAGATAAGTTAGAAATGAACTTGATGATCCATCCTTCAATGGATTTAAAGAAACTCCTAAGAGTCTTGAGACTTTCCTTCATGTATCTTGCCATAGGAGAGGGAGAGAGATGATAGCCGCTACAAGTATGCCTTTAGACAAGAGTGCCAACAGGATGTGATCTTTAAGCTTCGTTTCTTCACCTTAGCTTTGACACCATGTTGAGAAACTAAATGCAAGTAGATAATGATGATTTCTCTTAACTTGATAATTACTTGTGAATGTTTGTTGGCTTCTTATTGAATATTATGTTCTCTTCATCAAGCAATTAACAAAAACATAAAAATCACAAAGAGACAAAGAATGCTAGAAGTTAGGCTCCAAGCCAGGGCAAAACCCTACTAGGGGGAAAATCGAAAAATTCTCTTCTTATAGAATTAGATAAAAGTTAGATATCCAAGGCCCAAGAGCAAGACCAAGACTATCACAAAGATCCAAGTCAACCCTTCTCCAACTCTCCTCCAACCAAGTCAAAGTCAAATCTTGTGAAATTCAGTCAAATCTCAGGATTTCAGACCTGAAGTTTCTGACTAGTAATTTTCGCAGAGTAACCCCGGAACCTTCTCACGTGTGAGCAAAAATAAGCTAGAAACACCCAATTTTCTCTCTCCATTGACTTCGCTCCTTTTTCTTGTCTTTTTGCACATAAATCGTTGTGATGAGTGAGTGAGTTAATGAGGTCAAACTGCCTTGTATTTATAGTGGTTCAGGAGGGTCAAATGGTTGCCACATAGGTTGACTTGGTCTTGTGTTGACTTTTTGACTCTTTTGACTCGAGACAAAAATAAATTTTCTTTTTTCTTACAAAAGTCTAAATGGGACTTTGATTCAATTACATTTCTTTGACTCATAATAAATTCTCATTTGATTCATTTGACCCTATAAGCATGAAGAACATGTTTTGACTAGAGATACAATAATAATGATGAATATAATAAATGAATATAATAAGTACATCAATGATATATTTGTATTACATTATGATGACCGACACTAGTTACATTTTCAACACTTTTTGCTTCTTTGCTTTTGTTTCCCTTTTTAATGAGATTTTGGAGGTCTTCTATTTGAATAATTTAAAATGTCCTGTATATCCCCACAATTTATATTAGACATAGAAAGTAGAAAAGGCTGTTGTTAGTAGGATTTGAATTAGGTCATGTGTGAAGAAACTTTTAGCATGTTATTTTTTCTTGTCAAACATCTATTATGTAAAGTGATTTTAGGTCAATGGATTGAGGTACTAGGGCATTGCAACATGGGTTGAGTTAAAGGTGGTGAGTGAAAACGTGAAACATTTTAATCACACAAATTTAAAAGAGAATCAGTTAAGGCTTGTGGCAATTATTATTCATTTTCTTAATTGGCTGAGATTCCTATGACATTCTTTGTTTAAAGAAAAATTAGCTGTTTGTAGCCATAAAGACCATGTCTAAGCATACATTTCTAACAGAATGGAACATGGAATCTAGATTTAGTGGTTGTTAGTTTTCCTTAAACACAATAACTGATTTGTAATTCTCTAAGTATGTAACCAGAAAAGTTAAAACAACTAAACTGTTGTCCTGAGAACTTAAATCACAAATACACTGAGTTTCTAACTGTACCATGCACAATGTGTAGAAAAAGGGGACCAAGGAGGTGTTTTCTAGTGCGTTTTGCCTTTGGCCTAGGAAAACACAAGTGAACACCTTTTTAGTGCGACTTTATGAGTTACTAATGTCATGTGACTTTTTAGTCACTTTATGAGGTACAAAAGTACATGGTACAAGGTAAGACGTTAAAGTGACTAGAGAGGCTCATTAATGAAGGGTGAGATTTAAGAGGAGGTTAATGGGAGATTAGATCTCCACCCCTGATCAAGGGAGAGTTGAGATCTAATCTCAGCCCTTGATGTTAGGGATAGGGCGTCTCATCATTATGAGACTAAGAAGGAGGAAAGAGATCACTCATTCTGAAGTGTAAAACTTCTGGATGAACAGAAATATATTTAAAATACTTTTATTAATAAATGAATTACAGATAGATGATGATTTACAATGGGTTGCCTGGCTTATATACCGCCATAGGTACCCTTTGGGAAAGGGCAGGATCTTATGATCGTGCCCTTTCATCTAACTAAACCTAAAATTAAACAATAACCTAAAATTAAGTAATTTTTTACATAACACATTCTTCATGTGCAAATTTAGAGAAATGAAGAGAGGAGGAGAAGAGAATAGGAGGACAAGCTAAGATGACAACTGTTGAAGTAGAAAACACACAACAGTAAGGAGAAACCTCACATGTCCCCGTATTTGTAGGAGAACAGTGGCACACAGACTGAGGAGGCTCAGCTGGAAGAGAGGCACGAATACTGAGAAAGTATAACAGAGTTCCAGTGCAGATTTCGAGGTAGCTACAATGATCTTTCCAAGGAGAATTATCACAGTTTTCAAGGGAGGTGTTAGTGCATTTATTGCAGAGAAGTCTGACACGAAAATTAAGGAGAATACTTTGTTAGATGGCATGATTTTTGAAGCTGAAAATCAGTGCGATTGTGCTGGTTTGTGGCTCAAATTTTGAGGTGCAAGTTTTGGCTAGAGGGTGCAAAAATTGAGGAGGTAAAAGGGCAGTCAAAGGCATGAAATTCGAGGTGCTGTGCGCTGAGCAATGGCACAAATTTCCAGATCTGGAAAGTTTGTACAATGGTCTGATTTTCAAGGCAGAGAGTGTTGGAAAATCGAAAGTGGCAGCTATTAATCTTTCCTCTACCTTAATACTTGCTTGTGAACTTAGTTATTCTTCTCGTGTTCTTTAATTAGTTCCTTTCATCAAACAAATATCAAGAATGAAACAACAATAGAGGACAATGAAATTAAGCTCTCAGCCAGGGCAAAACCCCTCAAAGGGAAAAACTTGGTAAACTCCTTTTTTATAGAATCTGCTTCAAAATGAGAGACAAAGACCCAAACCCTAAACCAAGGCCTTTTCCAAGTACCAAGTCAACCCTCCAACAAGTCTTTCCCTGATTCTACACCAACCAACATCAAACTGCAACTTCGACCTGCCAGCTTCAATACTGACACTCTTTTCACAAGAAACTGAGTATGCAAGGTATGTCCATCTCTACAACATATTCTAAAATGTCTTTTTGTAAAACTCGAATATTCAAGTCACTTAAGGCATGTGTTTGGATTTAAAGTTTTAGAATTGTTAATTTAGGCTGTTCAACTTCATGCGGATAATCTTTTTATTCGCATGCAAGGGATGTCCATCTCTACAACATATTGTAATTCAAGTCACTTAAAGCATGTGTTTGGATTTAAATTTGTTTAAAATTGTTAATTTAGGCTGTCCAATCTTACACAGAATCTTTTTTATTAGCATTCTGAAATACTACATTTCTGCAGTTGGTCAGGGCATTGCAGACTCAGGAAGGAGAAGGAGAAGAAGGGCCTGTAACTCCTAAAAAGATATTTCAATTTTTACACCAGGTATTTTTCTTTTTGATAGGCTGTTCAAGTTTCATGAATTTCTGCTGTGTATTAAAGTTAGAATGAGCAAAGCACGATAAATTTCTAAGATAAAGTGATCCTTCGATATCATGAATGATCTTGTTCTATTGATCTTCAGAATTTGTAGAGGCAATTGGAATTCTGTAGTGATAGACCAATGCCACCTTGAATAAAAGATCTTGCTTTCCTATTCTAGAAGTACATGAATTATCATGGAGATAAGGGGTTTATGCCTGACCATCTATTCTGTAACTCCTTGGTTCATGAAGCACGTTGATGTCTAAACTTGGACATCTCTGTAGTGTTTGCCATTTACAGGTTCTTTTTGTTGCATCGCATTTTCATGAAAACATTTTTATTATTCACAACTTCTTTTTATATCTTTCCTAATTTTATTTAATAATATGATGAACACATCCCTACCATGATATAGAAATAAACTTTAGAAATCAATGGAACCTACTACTGTGCAGCCAGACAACAAGAAGAGCAGAAAACAAGGTCCAGCTATAAAGAGATTATTTAGGTCTTATTATTCTGATATCAGGTAACTTTGCTGCTTTGGCAGAATATGACTTATATATTCTTAAAGCGATCCTTTGTGTACACCACAAAATATGTGCCAGGGTAAGGTGTATCTACTTGTTATAATGGAAGAATGTTTGGTTCCATTTTCCATTTGCTTGTTGAGACACTCACTGGATGAATCGATATATATTATAAGGTACTGCAGTTTGCCTGTGTAATATTTGCCCACCCCATCAAGTCCTAGGATGAATAATGTTCTTGTGGTATGGTGGCTGATCCTCTATGATGTCTTAAGACGACTTGATGAGTCGAAGACTTGTGAATCTTGATTGGGATATTTCTTCTCCACTGACAGAATATCTTGCATGTTGGTCCTTTTGCATGAGATTGATTTGTTATTGTGATCGTAATGCTCCTTGGCGTTTGGAGTTTTGGACTTTTAGTTGCTTTGATTGCACCATCTAATATGCAGCGCAACTTGTCTAATATACATCATTGGGTACTAATATGAAAAGCATTTTATAGAATAACCCCGCTGTACTGTACTGCAATATGGTCCAAATAATTTTGCGTTCGAAATAAATATTTCAGTTATTATTTTTAGCATTATTCTTTTCAAAATTAGTTAACACATCATTAAGGGACTATTATTGTATCTTTTTTCAGACAGTTGAGGCTTTGGCAACTGTGCCGGCACCAGAATTAGCATTGCGATTGTATCTGCAATGTGCTGAGGTCATTATCTGCAACTATATTTTGGTGTGATCCATTCAATTTGTTGATCAAAATTAGCATCTACAAAGTTCAAGGAACTTGTCTTTGAGGGAGTTGATATATGTTTGGCTTCTTGCAGGCTGCCAATGATTGTGATATTGAACCAGTTGCATATGAGTTCTTTACACAAGCATTTATACTATATGAAGAAGAAATTGCGGTAATCCAAGATGTTTTATTAATCAGCTAGTATGAATGCTTGTTAGAAGATATTTATCTGCTCATCCTGTAATGTTGAGCTATGGATGTTTACTGAGTATGGTAATGTTTAAATGAGTGCAACCTGTGCTATATGTTCATCTTGCTTTGTAGTTAAAGAAAATGCTTACTAGAGGTAGCAAGAAGTATCCCAAGTTTTACAATTTGATGGAATTTGGTAAGTAAAATGCATAGCTTATAATGAAAAGTGTTTGGTTAGATAAAAACAACCCCTTTATCTTTTATTTGTACAATTATTATTCATAGGTGATACTTTTTTCCATTTGCTCTTCTGATTCTTTCACAATTTCTTAAAATCTG
Source organism: Pinus taeda (assembly GCA_000404065.3). Classification (NCBI taxonomy): domain Eukaryota; kingdom Viridiplantae; phylum Streptophyta; class Pinopsida; order Pinales; family Pinaceae; genus Pinus; species Pinus taeda. Next base: position 41,337 of record APFE031397122.1, on the reverse strand, counting down.
TTTTGGCCTTCCAGTTATCTTTGCTGTCATTCTTCTTCTTGGTGTGTGCCGTGGATGTCATGTATGGGTTTCAACATTTCTCTTTCAGTGTTCCTGTGCTTGTCTGTTTGTATGAAAAAACATAATTCTATTAGTTCTATTTTTTATTGAGACTGGTTGAAAATAGAAGGCTTTGCATGCGGGAAATTTAGCTTTTCCTTTACAAGCATCCTTAATTTGGTTTAAAATTCAACAGTGCACATATACCACAAGGAAAACATTTGCAACTGGAACTTCTTATTACTGTCTATGCAAATGTAGAATTTAGAATCTTTGAACAGTGATTAAGGTAGGTAGTACATCAAGGCTGTATATAATAGCACCTGGTAAGGTCATAATTGTGGAGGACAAGCAGTTAGAACTTAGAATAGAACTTATGCTGATAATTCTGTTCTCTTACAATTTTGTCATCTCTACACCCAAGCTGTGGGGTAGTTCCACTCCATGCTTTACTCCCAAAGTGCACTCGAGGAGGGAGTGTTCAGAATCGCTCTTGGTTTTTCAGGAAGCATTTCCACTTTCCTTGTAAAAGTTTCCATTTTCTTTATATTTCCATTTGTACCCTTTTACTTAAACTTTTTATATTATCATTAATTGTCTCAGAATGTTTGAGATGGGTTGACCTCATATGAAGAAAATAAAATTTCACATCCCATCCGAAATTCAGCAGACTTACCAGATTTTAGGACTCCACCAAACAGAACTGCACCAAACCAAAGAGAAGTCCACTAAACCATAAAAAAAATGCCAAATGTGACAATGTCTTCTGCCACATATCACCTGCTTAAAATAGCAGTGACCTCCACATATGTAGGAACTGAGGAAAACTGAATTTCACCACCATGACCATATACAGAGAGGACCACTGAAAAAATGCTAAATTTAGTGCAATACTGTACTATTCTTCCTTGGAACACTGATCTCTGAAACTCAAACATGTAACCAAAGCCCTGGAAACTGAAATTTAACAACTCTAGTGTAAAGGATACTGGCCATAGAACTCATTGAGAATGTATCCACGAATTATCTATGCCGAACAAGTAGGATGGACTAAGGAGAAGTCCAAGTTCCAACCTGATCCTGAATGTGCTCACCAACAGTAATGAAGGTAACACTTGAATTCACCAAGGGTAAATTCAGTATTAACAATTATGGCCTATTTTGTAAACATTATATGACAGTTGAAGTTTGTACTTCGAACTTTTGAAGTCTGAACCTTCCTTTGAACTGTCGACTGCTTATTACAAATCTACAACACTTTGGTAAATTTGATGCTCTGTTTCACTTCATGGTTGATGTTCTGGTAGTTAAATCTATGTTTCATGTTTTCTGCAACTCAATTTGTTCTTATGAATATATATGTATCAATATATATAATATATATTATGTAAAAAAATGTTCCTGGAATGTTCCATTTCCAGTTTTTGAAAATTGCATCCCTTGCTCTCCGCTCCTGACAGTCTTGGTGTGCAGACTGAATGTTCTATAGTATTTGCTTACTACAATTATTTATATTATCGAAGAAGTGTTTTTAGCTATAAATTTTGACATTCTACAACTATATAAATATGAAGGGCGTACACTAATAAACATTGACATCCCTACTTATATTTGATAGTAAAAGTTCTAAATTGTTTACCTTGTTGATTTGTAAACCAAAGCGTTAGTATGTATTCTTACTCATTTACATCTTAACAGGATTCAAAAGCGCAAGTGACAGCAATTCATTTGATTATAGGGACCTTACAACGAATGACTGTTTTTGGAGTCGAGAACAGAGATACTTTAACCCATAAAGCTACAGGGGTAAGAGTGTTGCTTGTAGGATTTGATGTTACTGACACGGTTGAGCTATCCTAATTACGTATTAATTTTTCAGTAGATTGCTATGCAGGTTCAAGTGCAGTAGTTGTTCAATACTTATTTACAGCGCATTCATTTATCAAGCAAACTTATCCTAAATTCCTAGTCACTATTTGATTCTAGAGCTAGTGTTGGTTGGCTTATGCTGTTCATATTATGTATTTTCTATATGCTGAAATAAATTGGAAGTAACTTTAATAAGCTAATACCCATTAATCTTTTTATCATGACAATTCATATTTGGATGTCACCTCATGGTTTAGTAGCTCCCTTTCAGTGATGCATTTGAAAGGGAAGAAATGAAGATAGTATGGCCACCATCAGAAATGTTTTTACAAAGATGTATAAGTATATAATGGATTAAATACTCTGATAGTCTAGGTGGGATTGGGAAGAAGAAATATAGGAAAACCAGATAGCTATCTCTCCCTCATATAAAATGATGTCTATTTTACTAAGTTTATTGTCATATATGGTAAGTAAGCATGTATCTGACATCCATCAGGTTACCAAAATCAATAATATATCCGCAGAGGCATGTAGATTAGTTCTTATGGCAATAATAATTTTATGTGAGTTACAAGATGGATGATTATAGAGACTAGGTAGAATATTATATTTTAAGCATATGCAAGTTGATTATTTGATTTCTTAATTTGATTGTCCAGTACTCGGCAAAGCTGCTTAAAAAGCAGGACCAGTGCAAAGCTGTTTATGTATGTTCTCACCTTTTCTGGGTTGAAGACGAGGGTGGAGTAAAGGATGGAGAAAGGTAAGCTGTATATTATTTTATTTTTTCAATTTTTGAGATGTGGGACAGTTTATTTGTAGTGGCAGACCTCTAACCAATTGTTGTTCTCAGGGTTCTACTTTGTCTTAAAAGGGCTATAAGGATAGCTAATGCTGCTCAGCAAATGGCTAATGTCACAAGAGGAAATAGTGGATCCGCAACTCTTTTTGTTGAGATACTTAACAAGTAAGACCTTATTGCATAGAAGTAGACACTGGAAATCTGTTGATTTTATGAAGAATATTGATACTGAATAGTGTTGTGCCTTCATAATGTTCAGACAATGGAATCTGACATACGCATAGATTCTGATACTTTTTTGCATTTCAAAATTGACCATGGACATTAGGTATCTATATTTCTTTGAGAAAGGAAATCCACAGATCACAAGCAATCTTATTCGAGACCTCATAGAATTAATTGCCACAGAAATGCAAAGCGAGAATGCCACTCAAGATCCATCTGTGGATGCATTTTTTGCAAGTACTTTGCGATATATCCAGTTCCAGAAGCAGAAAGGAGGTGCCATGGGTGAGAAATATGATGCAGTTCAATCATAAAACCCGTAGAGGATAGTATCCTAAGAGGAGCTGTTAAAATCCTTTTCTCGAAATGTTCATTAGCTTGTCAATTATAAATGTCAGTTTGTGCATTCTGAGCATCCTGTTGTTCCCCATCACTAACATCCAAAAAGGAAATTGAGGTAGGAAGTTTGGTTTATACATGTTTCACGGTTCACAGCCTGATTAATTCTATTTTTGTTCAAGTTTCTGTCCGTTGGTACATGTAATGTGTTTGATGGGACATTCAAGAAACAAAGATTCTTTTGTATATTGTTATGATTTTCCATTATCCTTTCAACTTTGAAAGTCTGATTGGCTCTGTCAGAGCGTGCACTGCTCTGGTCTCTGTGAGTTTCTTTGTAATGCTATTCTTTTGGGCAAATATGGTTTTTGCTAGCATGTATATCGGAATATTTTTATTGCCTCCGGGCATCTGCAAATATTTTAACCGGGATTAACATATACATGGTTCAACTATCAACAATCAAAATATTGAACTCAATTATGTGTATGATAAGTTTTGATAGCTTTCTTTTTGTATCTCAGTATCTATCACAAATTGGTCACCTGCCATTTGATGTTCTCCGGATCTCTGATATTTGTAAACGAGTGTGATTAATCATTTTCTACTCCCTATCTTGTGATGCAAGTCTCTAGTCATTTAGCTGGTGCTTTTACATTGTTTCAGCACTGTTTCATTTTCTACTTCCTATCTTGTGATGCAAGTCTCTAATCATTTAGCTGGTGCTTTTACATTGTTTCAGCACTGTCCATACAGTGGTTGTGTTAAAGTGGCTCCTATATAAAAGCAAGAAACATGAAGTAACACAGTCCCATTTACCTACAGTGGTCATTTGTTGGACATTAATACGTTTATATTATGTTATCTATTTCCTCCTGGCCTCTTCAAATTTTTAAACTGAGATTAACACACATGCTTCAACTATTAAAAATCAACATATTGAACTCATTGATGCGTATGATAAGTTTTGATTATTTTCTTTTTGCATCTCCAGTATTTATCAGAAATTGGTCACCTTGCATATGATGCTGTCAGGATCTCTGGTTTAATTGTAAACTAGTGTGATTATCATTTTCTACTCCCTATATTGAGATGCAAGTCTCCAGTCATTTAGCTGGTGCCTTTATATTTCCAGATGAACAGTTTTTTCAATTACATAGCAATGTTCTTTATTCTGTTATTCCAATTGGCATAGTTCTAAATAGGGAACTCATGGCAGACAGAAAACTGGTCAAGCAAGCTAATAGATCAGGAAGGGTAACAATCTAATGTCTTCTTGAGATTCAGTGCAGGATTTGCTGTAGTATAAATCTGTCTCTTAACATTTCTTGTTTTGCATCAGGATTGCTGTAGTATACAGTCTGTCTCAAGCTTTTCTTGTTTTACATTAGGATTTCGTAGTGCAGGATTTGCTTTAGTATACAATGTGTCAAAATTTCTTATTTCACATTAGGATTGCTAGTGTCGGTGGAAGTTGAACATTTGTGGAGCGTACTTATTGCGTAATGAACATATGTGGATGTAATGGTTGATGTTTTCATAGGTAGATTTGTTTACCAGTCTTTGGCAATGGTGTAATTGTTAATCATGTATATGATGACTAAATATAGCTGATGCAAATACAACATCCATTTAAATCGGTAGACTGTGAAGAGTCAAGACAAAAAACGCCGAACTCAGACGGTATCTTTTGATTCAGATTCAGGTATTTTTTGTACACATCTTTTATCAATAAAATTTCAATCATTATCGTCATAAAATTTCCATACTGATATTAAAAATGACTAGACGATAATCTCATTGTCTTATGCGTGCTATCAGGCACCCTCACCATAAAACATAAGCCCCCAAAACCTTACTGGTTCTTGAAGCAAATAAAGGAATTGATTAATAGAAACCATTATCTGTCTACTTATTACTAGGGCCTATTTATGGCTGTACATCGAATCTAAAATGAAACACTATAAAGCACAAAGCCACAAAAACCGGAGTGGTCCTTGAAGCAGTTGACGGAATTAATAGAAACCATGATCTATGTACTGATCACTATGGACTATATACAGCTGTACAACATATCCAAAAATGAAACAGCATAAACAGCGCATACTAGATTCATTCGTTATCATGAAATACAAGATTCACCACCCAGAATAGAAACTGGAAGAACTGCATAAACTAAAAAGAGAAATTCCCGGTGGCTTGAGGGAACACCTCGATACAAATTATGTCATAAAAGCTTCATTACTGAAATAGAAAGTGGAAGGACTCAGCAAACTTTAGAGAAATTCCTGGTGGCTCAAGAAAACACCCCTCTATTTCTGTATAGAGTGGACTCTAATGTGTCTTCCGCAAATTGAGAGCCTTTTTTAGACAATTTTTCAGCAATCACATGTCGTTAAAGGAAACAAAGACATTTCCTTTTGCAGATTGACTAGTTCCAGCACAAGCTCTAGGGAACTTGAAAAGAAGGGATACGCCATTCAACAGCAATTCTGAGGTGGGCTGTCTGACCTGTAGGGAACTTGAAGAGAAGCGAAGTCAGATGACATGTCCTTACCCCCCAAGTATTACGTATTTCACATTTTGGACATGATAGTGAATGACGCAAATTTGCCTTGTGTCTTATTTGCAGGTCACGAGTCAAACTAGTGTCGTCATAATTGTAGGTCACGAGTTAAACTTGTGTTGTGATAAGCCTTACTCCTGTCACGATTTTTATAAACGAGCTGTACTTGTGTCACTATTTTCAGACACGTATCTAACAAAAAGGTGGTCTGCAGTCTACTTTTTTTTTTGCTTCATTCTTACGCATTTCAGTCACTAGTTTGGAACTCTTAGAGGTTTGGAGTGCATCTAAGGGAAATTAAGTAGTGTTAGAAGTGATTCCAAGTGCCAGGAAACGGACATGTTTGGGCCCTACTGTTGCTATGTAATTAATGGTAATGTTAAATTTTTATCCATAAATTTTTAACATTACCATTCATTGTTTCAAGATCTTTTGAATGGTTTCAACCTCACTGAGTGGTTACCATTAATTCTGTTATGTATAAGGGTATGGAACTAACATTTAATTAATAGCACCAAATCCTCTATGTACCTCAAGGTTGGTGGCAATTATTGTTGAACTCTTCTATCATGACTTTAGTAACAAAATCTTGATTTGACATGTTGAGTTTTTCTATCCTATTTTAATGCTTAGGGCGATATTGATAATGAGGATTCCAATATTGGCAATGATTTTGGTGAAATGTAATTTTTTGTAGCATGATTTTTTTGGACCTGGGGCAATTAGAGTTTCTTTGATCTATTTTGGGTTCAGGGATGGATATCACTAATTTCTATTTTGGTTAATGAATTGATTGTATGATTGAATTTGTATCAGCATGATGTAAAACTATTAATGTTTTACATGAGAACCACAAAGGAGGATGGTGAAAAGTTCACTCGTAGTGATATATTGGTTTTGATAATGATGGCATTTGGGAGTATTAATAAGGCATTGTCTAAAGTTTTAGTATGTACCCTGTTTTATATTTGCCATTGGCATTCCTACTTATAGTAGCAGTGGCTTAGTGAGTTATTATCTATGTAGTACATTTTGATTTTGACGATTTTATGAGAAAACTGTAGTTTATGGTTTCAATTTTTTGTGTTTGTCAATATATAATCATTGATGCAGTACTAGTTGTGTTCATAATTTAATTTATATCATCTTCATGTAAATATTTTAGTTGCTGCTTTGAATTTGTATCTATAATTCAATCTCTATGTGTAGTTCACTTTGTGTATGTGTTTGCTTGTCTGTTCTTTGCGCCCTGTTCCGAGGGTTGCCATGTCATGTGTCAGAGATTCGTATCATTGTGTCATTGTGTCATGTAAATTTGAATTTAAGTGATTCTGAAGAGGGTTTCCAAAACCTTGAGATTAGCCCAATTATTGGATTTATTCTTTAATCCCAATTTGAATGTAAAATAAAATGAATTTTGAAGATAAGTGCACATTATATATCCCCTTGTGTGCAATAATGTGAATCCCAACATATACATATAGATAGCTGATCAATTTTAGGGGCTTACTCTTTACAATGATAAAATTGCTCCGAGGGTTGCCATGTATGTGTCAGATATTCGTATCATTGTGTCATGTGACTTTGAATGTAAGTGATTCTGAAGAGGGTTTCCAGAACCTTGAGACTAGCCCAATTATTGGATTTATTCTTTAATCCAAATTTGAATGTAAAATAAAATGACTTTTGAAGATAAGTGCACATTATATATCCCCTTGTGTGCAATAATGTGAATCCCAACATATACATATAGATAGCTGATCAATTTTAGGGGCTTACTCTTTACAATGATAAAATTGCTCCGAGGGTTGCCATGTATGTGTCAGATATTCGTATCATTGTGTCATGTGACTTTGAATGTAAGTGATTCTGAAGAGGGTTTCCAGAACCTTGAGACTAGCCCAATTATTGGATTTATTCTTTAATCCAAATTTGAATGTAAAATAAAATGACTTTTGAAGATAAGTGCACATTATATATCCCCTTGTGTGCAATAATGTGAATCCCAACATATACATATAGATAGCTGATCAATTTTAGGGGCTTACTCTTTACAATGATAAAACTGATTGTCCACTGTAATCAAAATATCCCAAAGAAAAACGGTTTATAGTGTTAATATACTATAGATTACAACATTTACAATTGTAAGCTAATTTCCCAAGCACATCCAATGCATTCCTTGTATTACATTAAATGAGCAACATCATCATTGGGAACCTCTTTATATAATGTTTCCATATGGTTGATGGGCCTTCATGTTACCGCTCTAATTGTTTAGAAAGATAACCAAAAGTTCATACATTTAATTATTCATTGAGGTTTGTATGGAACTTGTAAATTGTCGTGCATCATGTTATCACAGTTTAAGTTTTAAGCTTAAAGTTTAGGGACTTCAATTAGCTGTTTGTTTTTTTTTTCTTTGAAAAAATTTGAAAGTGTTTGACAATTAATTTGTCAGCATTGTTTTAAAAACAAAATAAGTGAATCGCTGACAAATCAAATAACACCGATATGGTCCATATGTTAAAACGAAGGCACTACCAAATAATTTGTCGAACACTAGCTTATTGTTCAACGACAACTGACACTGACAAATCAAATGTCAACAACATGATTCGATGATTGCTGCGAAGTATTGGGCTGATAGTTCATATGTTTTTTCCCCTAGCTACGATGTCTAGTCATCATGAATTAGTTACAAGTGAGTGATGAGTATGATGATTAACATGTAAGGCGTATATTTCTTTGTCATTTAAATTGAATGATTGACATATTAGTTTCTTGTTGGTATAGGAGGAAATATACATTTTCTTCACAATTCATGTATGTTGTTTCCATTTCAAAGATTTGCGCCATCGTTTCAACATCATCTGTAGATTTTGTGGCATATTGTTAGAAACGATGGGGAAAGGCGATCAGTTGTCAAGAGGAGAACCGGGAGGCCTTGAGATTCTTGAAGCCATCTTAGAATTTCGAGAGTAGTTTTGGCATGTAGGATGGGAAGCATTTTGTTTCAAATGTGATGGCTATCATGAGGGAGTGACCAAGATTTTGTAGAAAGGTTTCATGGGTAGAATGTTAGCATTACTGACATTTCTTTCCTGGTCAGAGCACATGATTTTTGAGGCAACATGCCTCCTTGTCGATGGAGACTGATGGTTTAAAAATTGAACCCTGGTAAGAATTAACATTCCATTCTTCCTCAAAGACAAGCACAAAGATGAACCTTGGCGTTTAGGTGTGGAGAGGTCTTCGCTGAAAACAGAGTGGAACAAGACTAAACGTTATCCAAAGATGTTTCACCTATAAAGGGCGCTACCACAGAACGGGCATGTACCACTTCAAATTTCTAGTTCACATTTCTGGGGAAACACACATGAATATGCCTTTTTTCTTGTTGATGAGCTTGAGGTTCAAGCCAGGCAAAAATCCTTTGTTGGTTGATCACTTAAAGAAAATAAATAGAACTTGGGAACACATTCTATTTTGGTGAGATTTCATTGAGACAATAAACCCTAAGCCTAAAACCAACAAACGAAGGAGGCATAAGCGTTCTGTGAAAATTGTTAAAGCCTCAAAAGAATCCTCCATTCAAACAAAAAGTAAGGAGAGGTTGTCATCTCTTGAAGCCCTTGCGCCTGTACCTAGTTTGAAGAAGGTTTATACTAGGAAGGGAAAATAAGTTATGAGAGAGAGAACCTAGTTTCCTCACCATGAACTAGAGCAAACTGAGACAACAAACCCTCCAGAGCAAATTCTTGTAGGTGAACCAGTGGAGGTTGCAAAGGAAGGACCTAATGAAACATGGTAGGGCAAATTTGACACAGTACAAAAGAAAAGGGAAAAGGAACATACCCTGGCTGAAATCTATGGGATTCAAAAGCCCCATACTAGACCGATAAATAAACTCAAGGATATGGGATTTAGATGATTCACCATTCAAGGATATGGTGATAAACAAGGAAAGGGCTTCTATTTCCAAGAAGCAGAAGCAAAGCCCCAAGGCCAAGGCCATAAAAACTAAGGTGAAACAAACCCATTAGATGAGGTGGACCACCTTTTACTAAGGTCAACAAAGCAACTTAAATGAGATTTTCTGAAACACGCTGCCATCTAACTTGTTAGCGTTCCTTTTTGACAGGGTTTCACAGAGCGCTGATAATTATTTTGTCAGCACTAGTTTGTTTTGTTGAGCGTTGACAATTATTTTGTCAACGCCAGTTTTGCTATGTTTTGGCAGCGAACTACAAGATTACCTCTCGATATATGATGCTAATTATTTTGTTAACGCCCAAATATTTTGCATGATTTTGGCAACAATAAAAATATTTTCTTTTGTTAAAGTTATTTGGGGGATGGGTTCACATAGTTTATATCATTCTTAAGGATATGATCAAGGGCATAAGGAAATGGGCTATTTCGTGCATAGTGATAAATATTTGAGCAAGATTTTGGGGCATGAGACATGGGATTACTTGATTTTATGGCAACATTTCAGTCACCTATTTTCATTCCTTTTTTTCAGCAGTCTATCAACTACAACTATCTTCATTCCTTTTCTTCAACAGTCTATCGACTACAACTCCACTTTGTTTGCACAACAATTTATCATGTGTCATGTAGTCAAGAGACAACATATTTATTGTTTTGTATGTACATATTAGATTTAGTGTAAGAAATAGGATATATTTACTAAAAATAGCTTGTAATTAATTTTCCTAGAATCATGGATTCGGTTTGTAAGTAGTGCTCTATAAAGTTAATCCAAATGACATATCAAGGGTTGGAATTGTTTTGAAAAAAGCCTTGTGTATTGTTATAGAATTTGAGATCAATATAATTTGCTATTAACGATCTTATATGCCCAGTTTGCAGAGATTCATGTATGAATGATTTCCTGTTTGTTTTCTACTGTGTTTAAATTTCTCATTAGTCACACCTTTTGAACATTTGTCTTCAACATTTGGATAAAGTTTGATGGATTAAAAATCATGTGCAATTGTTCAGATTCATGTTCTCTGAATGCTTGATCGTTTTTTCAACTTAAATATCACTGCATGAATCATAGTGATGTGTTTTGATGTTTATGTTCAATAGCCTTCTACATACCTTGATGATAACTTGTCGAAGAAATTGTGAGTTATTTGTGTTTAACAAGTTTTTATCTTTGTCAGAAACTCCATGCCCAATTGTCTCTTTCATTTCTTTCCGAAGCAAATTCATTTTTTTCAAAACAAATTTGGCCAATGAGCTTAATGACCTACTGCTAAAGTGACGACCTTGAGTGGTAGAGTTAAGGAGAAATCCCTCTCCAAATTGAAGAACCAACTTTTAATCCAAAGCGATTTGAAGGTTTCCTTAACGAGTTTCCTTCCACAACCAAGGAAAATTTTTGAGTGATAACATCTTGGCGTCATTGCTGGGGAATGAAGGTTAAATCATCTCTGAGAAAGAACGATAAAGATCTAGATCTGATCGTTAATGGTGAACGAGGATCATAAAAAATCTAGCCATGCCTCACTTAGCGACTCCATTGTTTGAAAGGTGATTAGTCCACTGGGGAGTTCTGGCTCATAAGGGAGTTTACACTAGGAGATATCCTAATCTTGATCCACTAGAGCCTTTGTCAAGTCTAGAGAAACTTTTTAGGGAGAAAAATTCAGCAGAAGAATCAAGTACTATTCCTTTAAGAAGATCTTTTCCTTTACTTAAAGAGGTTATATCCATAGAAAATATCTAATTTGACATCAAATTTGAGCAGAGTTTGTTTAGGTCATAATCAAAATCTAACTTTTCAGATATTGTATTTGATGAAAAAATATTTAAAACCTATACTCCAAGCTTTTCCTCTCAAGAATTGAGTTTATCACCAGAAGGCAAAGAGATTTGGCTCTAGTTTGAAAGATTGGAACATTTGGTTCACGAGCTCCAATTGGTTGTATCCAAGTCTGCTACTTCCCATTTTCTATTCCACCTATTTTTGCTCCATCTGCTTCTATTATATTCCACACCTTTGTTTCATTAGTTGTTACCAGGTCAATTGCATGGCCTCCCTCAAAATTATGGCAACACTTAATTCAGTTTGTTGTACAGGGAGGTTTTACTACTCACCAACATTTGGACAAGTTCAATGACTTTACAGATCTTGAAGAGGTGGATGATGATGATGTCAAGATGAGGTTGTTTTTACAAAGCTTCTCCGGTGAAGTTAAAAAGTGGTTCAAAGGACTACTAACAGGGGATATTGCAAATTTTCAACAATTTGAGCAACTTTTTCTTGCAATATGGTAGGACAAGAAAATTCCTTTACAAATCTTCGCTGAATATGATATTTTGAAGAGGAACCTTGGTGAAACAGTGTGGGAATTTTCTGCTAGGTTTAACGAGGTATATATGCAATTCCCGCTGATATTAAACCCCCACCTGGACTAGCTCTACTCCATTATCTGGATGCATTTAATGTTGAGTTTGCTTTTCAGTTAAGAGAGAAATTCTGCTACACTTGCAAACATACAAAATAATGCTATAGGAGTAGAAACTAATTTGCTGTCCAAAAAAGCGAGAATGAGGACTGAAAGGAAAGTAATTAAGGGTAAACCCTCTTCTTCAGTAGATACCAAGTTTGATGTCAATGCTAAAAATAATGGAAAAAATTGGTTGATAAGCTCCCCCAAGGGTGAGTTTCAACCCCAAGTTTGAAATCCCAATTCCATAAGACCTCAAGGCCCTCAAAGTTGTCAAAGGGATCAAAAAGGCCCTAAAGATCAGTGGGTCGTGAGGCCTCCTTTCCCACGAAATTTTGTTGATGAAGAAAATGTAGAGGAAGTTGAAGAACAAGTAAACTGCCTTGATGAGGATGATACCTAGGTATGCTTAACTAAAGAACATGATCGATCAAGCCAACTGCCACAAGAAAAGGACAACCTGCACTTAATGGTTGAATCAAAGGTATACTAGCAAGGCTACAACAACATTGTTGCTAATTTTCAGAGACAATATAACCTCAGAGGCAAAAATATTACAGTGAATCCTCCTCTAGCAAAGACTTCAATAAAACAACCACAAGCAGATCCAAAGAAAGGTCTACCTAAGAAAGTCGATGAAGGTAAGAAGGATGGAAAGGAATTAGAAAAGGTTCAGTTTCCTTTTAGCTTGGAGAATGAAATTGGTAAGATTAAGATCCCAATCCCATTGTTTAAATTACTGAATAATGCACAAAATAAAAAAAAAATAATTAAAATGATTAAGGGATCAATGGAAGGTTAGTCATCAAATATTAATGCTCAGGATTCTCTAAACATACATGATGATGCTTTCGAATTCGTATTCAGTCCTCATATAACTGAGGTAAACGATGACGCTCCTCCTTTTTACATCAACTTTAACATTCATGACATGATCCTTCATAATACTATGTTGGATTCTGGAGCATCACACAACTTGATGCCTAAGTCATTCATGGAAAATTTAGGTCTTGATATCACCAGATCTTACAAGAGCTTGTTCTCTTTTGACTTAAGAAAGGTTAAATGTTTGCGATTAGTCAAGGACCTGGTTGCAACACTCACCCAAATCCCGACCAAGAGTATAGTGATTGACGTTGTAGTGGCTGATATTCCAACTCGTTTTGGGATGTTATCACATTCATGGGCAACCAAATTGGGGGGTACACTACAAATGGACATGACTTGTGCATCTATTCTAGTTTTCGGTGAGCAAAGAAGGTTGTACAAAGAGATTCAGATGTCGTATATGGTCAACAGTGAAAACCAACCTGAAAATCATCCTATTTATGCAATAGACACCGATCTTGATTCTCTAATTTTCTATAATGTTTTGTGCTTTGAAGAAGAGAAACATCAAAAGATTGAAGATGAACTTCAGGTGGAAAAAGTGTGGGCAACCGAAGATAATGGGATATGGAACATGTATTATGATGGTTCCACATGCAAAGATGATTCAAGAGCACGTATTTAGATCATTCCTCCATATTGCAACAATGAGTTACACTCCTTCAAATTGTATTTTGAATACACCAACAACATTTCCGAGTATGAGGCTCTGATTATTGGATTGAATCTGCTAAGAGAAAAAAAAAGCAAAAATGATTCGTGTATTCAGAGACCTTGAGTTGGTTGTGAAACAAGTCAATGGTACATATCAAACTAAACACCCAAGGACGAGGGCTTATCGAAATGAGGTATGGGACCTGTTTGATAATTTCTTTTCAGAACATAATTTTTTTGTTTTTTTTCTAGAGAAGAAAATGGCATATCAGACTTTCTAGCTACTGCTGCTAGTGCTTTTAAAATTCCTATTTATCTCAATAGTAAATATTAAATAAATGTTAGACTTTGGCCCTCTATTCCAAACAATATCAGGTACTGACAGGTTTTTGCGAATGACCAACAAATCAAAAGTTTTTTAGAAATGTCTAATGAGTTTGCAAGTACACCTCTTGATGAAGACAAAGATGTTATAACAAATCTGGATGCAGATTCAAATGGTTTTCTGAATCCTTTAGCTAGTCAAGATGTTATTCAGTTGAGTAATAATCTAATTCCGATAGGTTTGGTTCCTTTAGAAAGGTTGTTTGATAATAATGATGTTCTTGTTAAGCCTAGGATTTTACCTGTGGACAACAAGTTGCAAGATTATAATTTGGGATTATAATTATGATGGTTCCACTTGCAAAGATGGTTTAGGAGAAGGTATTTAGATCATTCCTCCATATTGCAGTAGTGAGTTACACTCCTTCAAACTGTGTTTTGAATGCACCAACAACATTTCCGAGTATGTGGCTTTGATTATTGGATTGAATTCGCTGAGAGAACAGAAAGAAAAAATGATTCATGTCTTCAAAGACTGAGTTAGTCGCGAAAGAAGTCAATGGTACATATCAAACTAAACATCTGAGGATGAGGGCTTATCGAAATGAGGTATGGGACCTGTTTGATAATTTATTTTCAGAACATAATTTTGTTGTTGTTTCTAGAGAAGAAAATGGCATAGAAGACTCCCTAGCTATTGCTGCTAGTGCTTTTAAAATTCCTATTTATCCAAATAGTAAGTATGAAACAAATGTTAGACTTTGGCCCTCTTATTCCAAACAATGTTAGGTACTAGAGGTTTTGTGGATGACCAACAAATCAAAATATTTTTTGAAATGCCTGACAAGTTTGCAAGTACACCTCTTGATGAAGACAAATATGTTATAGCAAGTTTGGATGCAGATTCAAATGATTTTCTGAATACTATAGCTAATCAAGATATTATTTAGTTGAGTAATAATCTAATTCTGATAGTTTGGTTCCTTTAGAAAGGTTGTTTGACATTAATGATGTTCCTGTTAAGCCTAGGATTTTACCTGTGGACAACGAGTTGCAAGATTATAATTTGGGAACCGAAACAAATCCTGAATTTGTCAAGATTTCTAATTCTTTGAATGATGAGCAAAAATAATAGTATGCAAAATTATTGAGAGAAGTTTCATATGTGTTTGCTTGGAGATATGAATATTTTAAGTTGTATGATAACGCTATCATTTAGCATACTATTCCAATCAAAGCTATGTTAGGATATTCCGACACATAGGAAATAGTTAAGTATAACTTGTTCTAGTGTAGAGTTAGGTAAAGTGTGTTTCTTTACTATGTACTTTTGTAACTTACAATCTGACGGTCACGATATGTAGTGATCCGATGGTTCATTCTCTCCTTGGTATTACCGACACTTGGTCTGTGGCTTAGCACTTGATTGGTCCATGATCTCTATTTAAAGAGCAAGGAGGGTCATTTGTAAGGTGTCCGTTCATGAGAGAAGCTTATGTAACTTTTCATTCTTTTATTAATAAATTGCTTGAAGTGATCGCGTTGGCTTAGGCCGTGGATTGTTTTCCTCTTTGAGGGTTTTAATCACATCAAGAACACTGATGTCTTGATCTGTGATCTATTTGTGAGCGGTGTTCTTTGGTGTTCTATCTGAGGAACTTACCCTGTAAATTCCTACATGGTATCAGAGCTATTTGAGGGTCGCATCCATTGGTGTTCCAAATCCGAAGTCGGCACAACTGCATCTGACTATCATTTCCTAGATCTATTGTTTCTGACTGAGTTCAGGCCAAGAGGACTGCTCTATTGTGTTAGGAGCATCTGTTTTAGTGAGGAACCCCTTCGTTTCACACGAAAATGTTTCCGATAGCTCTAGCTACGTCATTTTTAAGATTTGGAGGTATATAGTTTTTTTGTAGTTTTAGTTATTCATCTTTGTTTATTTCGATTTATTTAGCTCTTTTTTTTTTATTACTAGATCTATACCTTTCATTTTTGCGTATGCTCTTTGCCCCATGGCTCTGTGCGATCTGGGCAAATCCAAAACATAAAAGAATGATTTTTCTCATATGTATGCTCTTTTTTGCTGTGCCTTAGTGTGATATCGGAGAATCAGAAACATTGAGGAAATTATTTAGTTTCCGACGAAAACTAACTTCAAGCCATAAGGTTTGGTTTTTTTTTTTGCATGTCCATGTTGGGTTGTGTGGTTTTTTGTTCTGTAGGCAAAAATAACTTTTTCAAGTAAGCATGCATCCTTATTAACCTTACTAACATTTTAAACTAGCTCACTTGGTCCAAAGTTACTTTATGAGAATAGAGGTCTTGGGTTCAAGCCTTTTTTTTTTTATTGAGTTACTTTTTCAAAAAGCACATGTAACTCATGTTTTAAAGTTACTTTATGTAAAAGTGTTCTCACCCATTATAAAAAGTGAGTCACATATAATACTAAAGTCTCTTTATCTTTTCTTTAAGTTACAATTTAGTGGGTAGCTCATAAAGTACCATTGTAAAAGTGACTTCCACTTATTTATAAAAGTGGGTCACATAATTTTTTTTTGAAGTGAACTAACTAGATTAAGTTTGTAAAGGGGGAGGGGGGCCGTTTTTTGTTAAATATAACATTATTATTCACTTCTACACATTCACGCATTTCGTTGGCATTTTCAATAACTTTTCTTCAAAAAGCCATAAATTCTTCATTCGAAAGCTGTTTTTTTTAATCAGCCTAATTTTTTGAGATCTTTCCATTATAACACTTAGATTCAGCATCTACATCTTGATATTATGTTAAAATGGAAAGTCCATACCAAGTTATTCTTGACAACACCAACTACTTCCAATGGTGGTGCTACATTGTGGATTTACTTAGAAGTAAAGGTCTTTACAGAATAGTCTCAAGCCAAGAAACTAAACCTGAAAATGAAGATAAAGTAGCCAAATGGGAAAATAGGCAAGATTAAGCACATGGGTTGATAGGGATGTCTATTTTTCCAGACCTTAGATTCCAAATCGTAGAACTTGATACCCCTAATGAAGCAATGAATCAACTCACTAAAGTTTTTGGAATTAAAAATGAAATTAGAGCCCATCAACTCGAAAATGATTTGCTTACAGTGGACCCAAATAATTTTTCTTCCATTGAAGATATTTTGTCCAAGTTCAAGACACTTAGACTTCTCTTGGAAGGTGTTAAGATTAAGAAAGAAGATGGTAGCCTTATCTATTCCATTATGACTAAGATGGGACCAACCTACTCTGTGTTTGTTTCCACCTTCCATTCTACTAGAGAAGCCTTCATTTCTCAAGGACAAGACTACAAGTCCCCCTCTTTTGATGCCTTTTGTGATTCTTTAAGAAGAGAATAGGAAAAACTCTTACATCTTGGTCTCAATCTTGAAAAATATTCTAAGAAAGTGTTACCCGCCCAACATCAATCAAATTCAAAGGATCCTAAGAAGCAGTATCTTAAAAAGAATGGTCCTAAACCAAACAAGGGTCCTAAGCAATTTTAGTTTCCAAATGAAAAATCAATTCAACAAAATGATAAGACAAGTAAAAAACAAAGGGAAGAAGACTGGTAGACATTGCAACTTTTGTAATCGAGATGGCCACTTAGAATCCAAATGCTTTAAGAAGATGGAAGCCTTGGAAGCAGCAATGAAAAAACATAACATCCGTTTGGAGCACTCTTCAACTTCAACTTCATCTTTAGGAATAACACTTTCTGCATGTGATTGTTAAGCATCTCGGTCTGATTATGCACTAAATGTATCTTCTTCTTCTCATTCTCATGAGTGGCTCATTGATTCTAGAGCTTCTTATCACATGACAAAAAACAAAGCCATGTTTCTTTTTTTAAATGATTGTAACACCAAAAATATATATGTTGGTGATGATAGATCTCTTAGTGTTGTAGGGACTGTAACTGTTCATCTAGACAATGGTTAGTTTAATGATGTATTATGTGTTCCAACCTTATCCTGCAACCTTCTATCTGAAATAAGATAATTCATTCAGGTGAAGGTAAAACCGTTGAATTTTCACCTCATGATGTTGTAATTAAGGACCTGAGAGATCCTAGATAGATTTTAGCTACTGGCATTGTTGATGATTCTATAAGGTTGTATAAGTTTAACAACTTTGGGTCATGAACTCTTCCCTCGATATTTGTTGCTCATAATGATGAAGTGAAAAAGCTTTGACATGAGCAATTTGGTCACTTAAACTATCGCTCCCTTCAAAATCTATATAAAGAATACTGGTGTATTGATATGTGATCTGTATGTAAAGAAAATCTGGTGACAGGTCTTCCTATGGTATCTTGCAGAGATGGTGTTTATTCCGTATGTGTAATCGGAAAACATCATTGGGATAGTTTTGAAAAATGTGCCTCTTGGCACGCCTCAACCCCTTTACAGCTTGTGCATAGTGATTTATGCGGTCCACTTCCAGATGTTTCATTCTCTAGCTATAAGTATTTCTTAACTTTCATTGATGATTTCTCCAGACACACTTGAGTATACTTATTAAAACTCAAGAGTGTTGTATTTAACATTTTCTTGGCCTTTAAGTCCTTTGTTGAGCAACAATATGGACATCAAATTTGTAAGCTAAGATTTGATAATGGCGGCGAATATGTTAACAACAAATTCATCAACTTTTGCACTGAGCATGCAATTCAACTACAACATACTGTACCATATACTCCACAACGAAATGGTGTAGCTGAAAGGAAGAATCACACCTTAAAAGAAATGGCTAATTGTATGCTTCAATTTAAAGGACTTAGTCTTAATTTTTGGGCAGAAGCAATTAACTATGAAAATTACATAGTAAATCACACTCCTACTAAGGTTTTAAAGAATATCACTCTAGAAGAAGCATGGAACTCAATTAAACCAGATGCAAGTCACTTTCGTATTTTTGGAAGTGAAGCATGGGCCCAAATTCTAGATGAGAAACATAAAGCTTTAGAATCTAAGAGTGAAAAATGTATTTTTGTTGGTTATTCTGAAGATGTTAAAGGATATAGACTTATTCCACTTAAGTCCAAAAATGTTATCATTAGAAGAGATGTAAAGTTTGCTGAAAATATATCGACCTACAAGCTTAGTTGGGTGGATGTGCCACCTCCCTCTATCCCTTCTACTTTTGAAACTATTTATTCTTCAGATGATGACAATGAGGATGACAATCCTCCCCCACCTTCTCAAGATCCTCCTTCAGCTCCTCAACTTTCAAAATGGGTCTGTGCTACTCGGGATGCAGTAGGTGCTCTTGCAGGTGATCCTATAGATCAACGACGTACACATTCTTAGTTTGATAGAGACTCTTCTTTACTAGCTTAAGCTTCAATGAATTATGATCCTGACACCTTTGCAGAATCTTCATGCCATCTAGATTGGGACACAACTATGAATGAAGAATATCGTTATTGGCAAATGATACAACGGATCTTGTTCCTCTTCCAAAGGGACAAACACTTCTAAGATGCAAATGGGTTTACAAAACCAAGTTTGGACCAGATGGAAAAGTTGATAAACATAAAGTTCGTCTTGTTGTTAAGGTTTTTTCACAAGTTGAAGGAATTGACTATACTGGAACCTTCTCCCCTGTTGCCAAAACGAATTGTATCCACCTTGTTCTTTTCCTTGCTGCCTCTTTCAAATGGGAAGTCCATCAAATGGCTGTTAAATCTGCCTTCTTGCATGGGGACTTGCATGAAGAAATCTATATGGAACAACCTCCTGGCTTTATCCAAACAAACTCCAGCCTTCTATATTGGCTTAAGAATTCCCTTTATGGTCTCAAGCAAGCCCCTCAGGCTTGGCATGCCAAAATGGATAGCTTTCTTTTAGATACTAGATTTTCTAGGTGTCATTCTGACAATATTGTCTACACCAAGAAAGTGGCTAAGTCTCTTATCATTCTTGTTCTTTATGTTGATGATATTGTCCTTACTGGTAGTGATCCCAACCTTATAAACCATGTGAAGTCCAGCCTTAAAAAGCAGTTTGAAATGACAGACTTAGGACTCTTGCATTATTTTCTTGGTCTTCAAGTCTTGCTATCCAAGCAAGGTATTTCCCTTTCCCAGTCCAAGTATGCCCATGATCTTCTACGCCACTTTCACATGGAATACTGTAAGCCAACCCCTTCTCCCTTTCAGTCTAGAGACAAACTTTCAGTCACTTGTACTTCCCCTGAAGTTGATGCTAGCTTATATCGTCAGCTTGTAGGAAAAATTTTGTATCTGACCCTTACTCGTCCTGACCTTTGCTTCGTTGTTGGCCTTTTTGCTCGGTTTATGCAAAACCCACATGAAAGTCATTGGAAAGAAACTAAAAGAATACTTCATTATGTTTGAGGTAGATTTCAGTTTGGGATTCATTACAGTGCAGAAGCATCTCCTCAATTGGTTGGTTTCACTGATTCTGATTGGGCTGGTGACCTTGATGATTGGAAATCTGCTACATGTTATGTCTTCACTCTTGGTTTTGGACCTATTACATGGGCTTGCAAAAAACAATGTGCCATTTCTCTTTCTTTAGTAGAAAAAGAGTATTGTGGCGCCATAGAAGCTAGTAAGGAAGCCCTGTGGCTTCGTCAGATCATGTCATAGTTTGGCTTTCTGTAACAACGTTTGACTACACTTTGGTGTGATAATCAAAGTATCATTCAACTATGCAAAGATCCAGTCCAACATCAGCGCAACAAACACATTGAACTACACATGCACTTCATCAGAAAGCTCATTCATGACCATGTTCTTAAAGTGAAATATTGTTCAACCGATGATCAAGTTGCATACATCTTTACAAAGGTTCTTGCATAGGCGAGGTTTAATAAACTTTGATTTATGGTTGGAGTTCAGGAAGTTGTCACTAAGGGGGTATAGGTTATAATGCCTCATTCCTTCTCCTATTGTGTCCTATTTGTACATCCTTCAATTCTATCCCAAGTTATTCTTGACAACACAAACTACTTCCAATGGTGGTGCTACATTGTGGATTTACTTAGAAGTAAAGGTCTTTACAGAATAGTCTCAAGCCAAGAAACTAAACCTGAAAATGAAGATAAAACAACCAAATGGGAAAATAGGCAAGATTAAGCACATGGGTTGATAGGGATGTCTATTTCTCCAGACCTTAGATTCCATATCGTAGAACTTGGTACCCCTAATGAAGCAATGAAACAACTCACTAAAGTTTTTGGAATTAAAAATGAAATTAGAGCCCATCAACTCAAAAATGATTTGCTTAAGTTGGACCCAAATAATTTTTCTTCCATTGAAGATATTTTGTCCAAGTTCAAGACACTTAAACTTCTCTTGGAAGGTGTTAAGGTTAAGAAAGAAGATGGTAGCCTTATCTATTCCATTATGACTAAGATAGGACCAACCTACTCTGTGTTTGTTTCCACCTTCCATTCTACTAGAGAAGCCTTCATTTCTTAAGGACAAGACTACAAGTTCCCCTCTTTTGATGCCTTTTGTGATTCTTTAATAAGAGAATAGGAAAAACTCTTACATCTTGGTCTCAATCTTGAAGAATATTCTAAGAAAGTGTTACTCGACCAACATCAATCAAATTCAAAGGATCCTAAGAAGCAGTATCCTAAAAAGAATGGTCCTAAACCAAACAAGGGTCCTAAGCAATTTTAGTGTCTAAATGAAAAATCAATTCAACAAAATGATAAGGCAAGCAAAAACAAAGGGAATAAGACTGGTAGACATTGCAACTTTTGTAATCGAGATGGCCACTTAGAATCCAAATTCTTTAAGAAGATGGAAGCCTTGGAAGCAACAATGAAAAAACATAACATCCATTTGGAACACTCTTCAACTTCAACTTCATCTTTAGGAATAACACTTTCTACATGTGGTTGTTAAGCATCTTGGTCTGATTATGCACTAAATGTATCTTCTTCTTCTCATTCTCATGAGTGGCTCATTGATTCTGGAGCTTCTTATCACATGGAAAAAAACAAAGCCATATTTCTTTTTTTAAATGATTGTAACACCAAAAATATATATGTTGGTGATGATAGATCTCTTAGTGTTGCAAGGACTGGAACTGTTCATCTAGATAATGGTCAGTTTAAGGATGTATTATGTGTTCCAACCTTATCCTGCAACCTTCTATCTGAAATAAGATAATTCGTACAAGTGAAGGTAAAACCGTTGAATTTTCACCTCATGATGTTGTAATTAAGGACCTGAGAGATCCTAGATAGATTTTAGCTACTGACATTGTTGATGATTCTACAAGGTTGTATAAGTTTAACAACTTTGGGTCATGAACTCTTCCCTCGATATTTGTTGCTCATAATGATGAAGTGAACAAGCTTTAGCATGAGCAATTTGGTCACTTAAACTATCGCTCCCTTCAAAATCTATGTAAAGAATACTGGTGTATTGATATGTGATTTGTATGTAAAGAAAATCTGGTGACAGGTCTTCCTATGGTATCTTGCAGAGATGGTGTTTATTCCGGATGTGTACTCGGAAAACATCATCGGGATAGTTTTGAAAAACGTGCGTCTTGGCACGCCTCAACCCCTTTACAGCTTGTGCATAGCGATTTATGCGGTCCACTTCCATTTGTTTCATTCTCTAGCTATAAGTATATCTTAACTTTCATTGATGATTTCTCCAGACACACTTGAGTGATGTATTTAACATTTTCTTGGCCTTTAAGTCCTTTGTTGAGAAACAATCTGGACATCAAATTCATAAGCTAAGATCTGATAATGGCGACGAATATGTTAACAACAAATTCATCAACTTTTTCACTGAGCATGGAATTCAACTACAACATACTGTACCATATACTCCACAACAAAATGGTGTAGCTGAAAGGAAGAATCACACCTTAAAGGAAATGGCTAATTGTATGCTTCAATTTAACGGACTTAGTCTTAATTTTTGGGCAGAAGCAATTAACTATGCAAATTACATAGTAAATCACACTCCTACTAAGGTTTTAAAGAATATCACTCCAGAAGAAGCATGGAGCTCAATTAAACCAGATGCAAGTCACTTTCGTATTTTTGGAAGTGAAGCATGGGCCCAAATTTTAGATGAGAAACATAAAGCTTTAGAATCTAAGAGTGAAAAATGTATTTTTGTTGGATATTCTGAAGATGTCAAAGGATATAGACTTATTCCACTTAAGTCCAAAAATGTTATCATTAGAAGAGATGTAAAGTTTGCTGAAAATATATCGACCTACGAGCTTAGTTGGGTGGATGTGCCACCTCTCTCTATCCCTTCTACTTCTGAAACTATTTATTCTTCAGATGATGACAACGAGGATGACAATCCTCCCCCACCTTCTCAGGATCCTCCTTCAGCTCCTCAACTTTCAAAATGGGTCTGTGCTACTCGGGATGCAGCAGGTGCTCTTGCAAGTGATCTTATAGATCAACGATGTACACATTCTTAGTTTGATAGAGCCTCTTCTTTACTGGCTGAAGCTTCAACGAATTATGATATTGACACCTTTGCAGAATATTCATGCCATCTAGATTGGGACACAACTATGAATGAAGAATATCGTTATTGGCAAATGATACAACGGATCTTGTTCCTCTTCCAAAGGGACGAACACTTCTAAGATGCAAATGGGTTTACAAAACCAAGTTTGGATCTGATGGAAAAGTTGATAAACATAAAGCTCGTCTCGTTGGTAAGGTTTTTTCACAAGTTGAAGGCATTGAATATACTGGAACCTTCTCCCCTGTTGCCAAAACGAACTGTATCCACCTTGTTCTTTTCCTTGCTGCCTCTTTCAAATGGGAAGTCCATCAAATGGATGTTAAATCTGCCTTCTTGCATGGGGACTTGCATGAAGAAATCTATATGGAACAACCTCCTGGCTTTATCCAAACAAACTCCAGCCTTTTATATTGGCTTAAGAAATCCCTTTATGGTCTCAAGCAAGCCCCTCGGGCTTGGCATGCCAAAATGGATAGCTTTCTTTTAGATACTAGATTTTCTAGGTGTCATTCTGACAATATTGTCTACACCAAGAAAGTGGGTAAGTCTCTTATCATTCTTGTTCTTTATGTTGATGCTATTGTCCTTACTGGGAGTGATCCCAACCTTATAAACCATGTGAAGTCTAGCATTAAAAAGCAGTTTGAAATGACAAACTTAGGACTCTTGCATTATTTTGTTGGTCTTCAAGTCTTGCTATCCAAGCAAGGTATTTCCCTTTCCCAGTCCAAGTATGCCTGTGATCTTCTATGCCACTTTCACATGGAATACTGTAAGCCAACCCCTTCTCCCTTTCAGTCTGGAGACAAACTTTTAGTCACTTGTACTTCCCTCGAAGTTGATGCTACCTTATACCATTAGCTTGTAGGAAAAATTTTGTATCTGACCCTTACTCGTCCTGACCTTTGCTTTGTTGTTGGCATTTTTGCTTGGTTTATGCAAAACCCACCTGAAAGTCATTGGAAAGAAACTAAAAGAATACTTCATTATGTTTGAGGTAGATTTCAGTTTGGGATTCATTACAGTGCAGAAGCATCTCCTCAATTGGTTGGTTTCACTGATTCTGATTGGGATGGTGACCCTGATGATTGGAAATCTACTGCATGTTATGTCTTCATTCTTGGTTTTGGACCTATTACAGGGGCTTGCAAAAAACAAAGTGCCATTTCTCTTTCTTCAGTGGAAGAAGAGTATTGTGGCACCATAGAAGCTAGTAAGGAAGCCCTGTGGCTTCATCAGATCATGTCAGAGTTTGGCTTTCTGCAACAACGTTTGACTACACTTTGGTGTGATAATCAAAGTGTCATTCAACTCTGCAAAGATCCAGTCCAACATCAGCGCAACAAACACATTGAACTACACATGCACTTCATCAGAAAGCTCATTCATGACCATGTTCTTGAAGTGCAATATTGTTCAAGCAATGATCAAGTTGTAGACATCTTTACAAAGGTTCTCGCATAGGCGAAGTTTAATAAACTTCGATTTATGGTTGGAGTTCAGGAAGTTGTCACTAAGGGGGGATAGGTTATAATGCCTCCTTCCTTCTCCTATTGTGTCCTATTTGTACATCCTTCAATCCTATCCCAAGTTGTTCTTAAAGGGGGATGTTAGGATATTCCGACACATAGGAAATAGTTAAGTATAACTTGGTCTAGTGTAGAGTTAGGTAAAGTGTCTTTCTTTACTATGTACATTTGTAACTTACAATTTGATAGTCAAGATATGTTCTAGACATGAAGTGATCCGACGATTCATTCTCTCCTTGGTATTATCGACACTTGATCTATGGCTTAACACCTGATTGGTTCATGATCTCTATTTGAAGAGCATGGAGGGTCATTTGTAGGGTGACCATTCATGAGAGAAGCTTATGTAAATTTAATTTATCGTTTATCATCGATTGGAATGTGTAATATTATGGAAAAGCAAGGGAAAAAGGTGAGAGAAGCTGTCGAGGAGAGGGTAATTCTGAGGTTCAACATACCCCCACTGCAAAATCATTGCATGTCCCATGCAATTTGCCAAAAATGTGAATTCTTCATTCCTATTGCATTTGCTCAGACACTTTTGCTAGTACATCCAATTTTCTTCTTTTGCTCTTGTTTGAAGTGATTTCCATTCTCGGTTTCTTCATAAGAAGCATGTATTTAAGGTTGATGACTATTCTGTTCAAGCTTCTATTCTTCCTCTTCAACTTCCTATTCTTCTTATACCACAACCCTAGATGTAGAATTGTGCTATCATGAATAGCCTTGTCCAATTTACTTTGTTCCCTCAAGGTTTCATTTTCTTTCTTGAGATGATTATTCAATATCTCTAACTCATATATTTCCTGTTTGAGAGAGTCAATTAGAGGTGCTTATGGATTGATAGAGGGTTTTGGATTGACAAAGGATTCTGGATCCATTGAGACACTTTTCTTTTCCAATGATTCTATATAGTCATATATTTGTTGTTGCACTAGGTCTATGCTTGGAGATCTTCTGTTGGGGCTGCCTTCAAAATATTGTTCAAGAGAATTTTGAGGACTGTGTGCAGATGGAACATTACCTGGAGATAGTACTAGGGTCCTCTTCTAAATTTATGAACTCCGTCCCCTTTGATAATATCTTCTTTACCATACCTCGGAGTCTAGAGCTTCTTCTAAGTTGTAGAGGACTTATGTTCTCCTCCTTTGTACCCTTTTTCCCCTTTATTTTCTTTTCTTTTCTCTTGATTTGTTTCCTAATATTTGTCAATTCTTCAGAGATTAATTTTTCATCATCTTTTTGTAATGAAGATTCAGGTTTGTTTCTAGTAGTTTCACTAGCTTTCTTTTTCATCTTCCCTTTTTGCTTGATTTTCTTCCTGATCTTTGTCAATTTTTCAGAGACTAACTCTTCATCATTTTTCTGCGTTGAGGACTCAAGTTTGCTTTGAATGGTTATATCGGTCTTCTTTCTCTTACTCCTTCTGACATTACCTTCTTCAGATGACTCTAGTGCCTCTTTGAAATAGTTTCTTATCAGGAAATTTTCCAAAGTAGCTCCTATTCTTTTCAAATGAAACTCAACCAATATCTTTACCAACCCATGATGGTACATGGTTGTGTCTATGAATTCTATTTTCTTCTGTACATTTGAAGCCATCCTTCTTAAATTGTTTAGCAGGAAGAATGGAAGACTGATTTCTTCATTTTATAGAAAGTTCATCAATAAACATATATGGTAGACATACATGTACCCGAATCTCCCCTCGCAGGTAATAAATTTCTGTAATATCAAAAGTATGCTTCATTTACTTTTAAGTGTTGAAATAGGAATTCCTTTTCTAAACACAGAGACATCCGTACCTCAGTTCCTGAAGATTACTTTCCATGATTCACTGTGGAATTCTTTGTTTTTGAACCATCTTTCACCATGTCTTGGAAGTTCTGTAGCCTTTGTTATGAAGGATTTTGTTATTGCAAACTTAATGTCTCCAATTTATACTTTTGTACCATCAAATGATCTAGCAAAAGATTTTGTGATCTTTTTGTGAAAACCATCAAAGTTTTCAATGAAGTTGAGCCATCTAGCCTTCTGCAACATTTCATTGAGTTTTGGGTATCCTTCCATATATTTTGCTCCTACTGGCTCTGTCCTGACAATGAGTCCCATGGCTTCTGTTTCACAAAATTTCTTAACCTTCAGAATTACTCTCCTGGTCTATGAAATGGACTGACTGCGAGAATGGTGAAAAAGAACTACAGGTTTGCATGGAATAAGTAGATGGTGAGGGTTTGGAGAGACATGGACAAGTTGGTCACATCATAGCCATGATCGTTAACATATGGAGTTATTATGGACCGTTTAGGTACAAAGTATGGAGAGTGTAGCGGAGATGTGGGATGATGAAGTTATTATGGATTGTTTGTTATCAACTATGGAAGATGTGTGGAAATGTGGTATGATGAAGTGGCAGTCAAATCAAATGATGACTCGTTAAGGAGACATAAGATTATTGATATTATACATGACTTATGTTTTTAACTTGCTGTTTGAAATAAATTTTGCATTTTACCTTTAGAACTCTTGATAACTCTTTTGGTGTTGATTCATAGGTACCTTTTAGCATGTTTGGTCTCCAAAAATGGATTCTTCAATTTCATACATTCATGATTTATTTGTGAGTTGTACAATTGTGCCAGAGTTGATAAGTAAGTTGTAGCTGCAGAATCAAATTCGCTGCAGAATGGAATTAGCTGTAGAATGTGAAAAGAAGGAAAAGTGAACTATGGCTATGGAATTGAGTGTAAAAATGAAATGGAAATGAGTTATGACAGTGAGATGGAATGAGACTATGAATTTGCAGACTCTGAACTACAAATGAATGCAACTTTTTGTCACTACTTATTACAGAAAGGAAATGGAAAATATAGGATGTAAAAAATCTCTGATTTTCACCTTGTATTTTTTGTACAAGTATGTGAATCAATGATTGGTTTTAAAACTCATACAATATAATATATATATATATATATATAGGAAAAACAAAGGCTAAGTTAGTGGAGAAGAATTCTTCTTCACTAGCTTCATTTCAGAGTTATTCTGGAAAATATTAATGAACTCCTCTCTTGAAATTGGCTTCTAATATATCTTCAACTGATGACCATTCACAAGAAGAGGTATTTTTCTATCATCTATTGTCCTTATCCTTACTGCTCCATTATTAAAGACTTCTTCAATCTCATATGGCCCAAGCCAATGAGTATGAAACTTCCCTTGAAAATATTTGAATTTTGAATCAAACAAAAGTGCTCAATCTCCTACTTGAAACTTCTTCTCCTTGATATATGTATTATGCCATTCATCCCTTTGCTGTTGGACTATATTGGTTCTTTGAACTACATCTTGCCTGATTTCATTAAGCTCATTAAGTTGCTCCAATCTATGTTTCTATGCCTCTGATAAATCCAATCCCATTTGGATTGCGATCTTGAATGTTTTGATTTGAAACTCTATAGGGGACATGAATTGTTTCCCATAAACAAGTTCATAGGGTGTATGTCCCGTTGTGTTCCTCCATGTAGTTCTATAAGCCCATAAGGCTTCAGGAAGCCTTTCTGCCCAATCACTTCTATGTAGATGCACTGTTTTAGTGAGAATTCCTTCAATCACCTTATTTGTAGATTCAACTTGACAATTTGCCTGTGGATGATAAGGGGTAGATTTCCTATGTTTGATCTTGTAATCTTCCACGAGACTCTTCACCATTTTATATGTAAATTGACATCCTTGATCTGTCACAATTTCTCTTAGAACACCAAAACAAGTGAAGATGTCCTCAAAAAGAAAATTAGATTACAGATTTTTCATTAGCAAAAAGTAATTCTTTAGCCTCTACCCATTTAGTGACATAATCAGTGCACACCAATATATACTTCTTTTGCTTAGATGGGGGATTGATTGGTCCAACAAAATCTAAGGCCCATTTTTCAAAAGGTTCAATGAGTACCTGAATTTGTAGTGGCATTTCATTTGAAGAAGTAGGTTTTCCTACCCTTTGGCAGCTGTCACACCTTTTGACATATTCTTTGGCATCTTTGACGATGGATGGCCAATAATATCCTAAAGAAAGGATTTTATAGGTTGTCCTCTTGTCAGCAAAGTGCCCACCACACGGTTCATCATGACATGCCTTAAGAATCTCAGGCATTTCGTCTTCCCTAACACATCTTCTGATCATGAGATCTGGACCTGTTTTATACAATTCATTAGTGATCCATGAGTATCTTGCACTAATTTGAATGCTTTTTCTTTTATCTATAGGAAACAAATGTGAAGGAAATTTCCCTGTGACTAAGTAATTGGAAATATCTGCAAACCAAGGGTCTGAGTAGTCACTACAAAAATATATTCATCATGAAACTTATCTTCAACCGGAGTGTCATCTTTGATATTTTGAATTCTGGACAAGAAATCAACCACTGTGTTTTTTTTTCCAGGTCTATCTAGCACAATAATTGAATTCTTGCAAGAGTAATAGCCATCTTGTAACTCTTCCATTAGTAATGGGTTTATTCATTAAGTATCTAATTGCAGAGTGGTATGTATGAACAAACGTTTCATAGCCTGTTATATAATGTCTAAAATTATTGATAACATGAACAACAACTAAAAATTCCTTTTCAGTTACAATATAATTTAACTCGGTGGGAGTCAAATACTTACTTGTATGTTAGATGGCATAGGGAATCAAATTTTTTTGTCTTAATACAACCCCCAGAGTTGTATCTGAAGCATCTATTGAAATGTGAAAAGGTAGTTTCCAATTTGGACCTCTCAAGATGGGTACTTCAGAAATTTTTGCTTTTAAAGTCTCAAATGCTAACTGGCAATAAGGATTTCAATTGAATTCACAATCCTTGGTGATTAATTTGAAGAGTGGGGATGCTATTTTAGTGAAATTTTCTATAGTATCCTGTAAATCCTAGAAAACTTCTAACATCCTTTTTACAATTTGGAGTTGATAATTTAGAGATGATTTCAACTTTAGATTTATCAACTTTCATTCCATCTCCTGAAATGTGATGTCCTAAAACAATCCCTTTTGTAAACATCATAAAACATTTTTCATGGATTAATGAAAGGTTTGTTTCCTTACATCTTTTAATAACTTTTTCCAAATTTTCTAAAGCTTCTTCAAATGTATTCCCATAGACTGTAAATTCATCCATATATACCTCTACACAATCATGTATTAGATCAGAAAAAATTCCTAGTATTTCTCTTTGGAATGATGTTGCAGGTGAATTACATAATCCAAAAGGAAGTACTCGGTAGGCATAGGTTCCCCATGGACAAGTAAATGTGGTTTTATCTTGATCTTCAAGTGCCACCTGAATTTGATTATAACCACTAAAACCATTCAAGAATGAGAAATACTTCTTACCTGCTAATGTATCTAACACTTGATCTATAAAAGGCAAAGGAGAATGATATTTAAGGGTAGCTTTATTCAATTCCCGATAATTAATGCATACCCTCCATTTAACATTCTTTTTAGACACAATCACTAGAGGGGAAACCAATTGGTCGTCTGAAATTGGGTAAATGAAGTTTACATACAATAGTTTTTGCAACTCTTCTTTCACAATTTCCCTAAGATTTGGATTCATCCTTCTTTGAGGTTGTCTGATAGGTTTACAATTTTCTTCAATGTAGATGTGATGTATACAAGTCTTAGGACTAATTCCTTTCATGTCAATATATTTCCATGCATATGCCGTAGAATGTTGTTGTAATGTTTTGATTAGCTTTTCCCGTTGTAATTTCTCCAAGTTATTGTTTATGTTCAATGTTCTTCCTGGAAAGATTTCAATTGTAGAGCTACCAAATTCTTCCATAGAATAAAGAGACATATACCTAGATGACAAATATTCAATATTGGATTTTTCTTGGAATTGATCATGTTCATAGTCTGGAGATGATTCAAAATTTTCCATTATATTCAAGATTTGACTATCTTCACTAATGTCTAAAATAGTAAAGAGAGGTTGAATGCCATTTTCATCATCAATCCATTCTTTGTCATCTATTTATGTGATTGTTCTTGCTGGAGGATACAAAGTGAATTTCATAGTTGAATTTCCATTAGAAATATAGATGTCACTAGATCTACAACTAATGAAAGCATCAGCTGTGGCCAACCAAGGTCTTCCTAATATAAGTGGATGTCGTCCTAGATTATTCTTGGGGGTTAAGATCATAAAATCAACAGGGTATTCCCACGAATGTAAGGACACTAAAATATCTTCTAACGCATCATCTAGTCTGATTACAGATATATCTGCTAATTGCAGTAATGTCGGTGTGTAAAGAAGATTAGGAAGCTTGAGTTGTTTCATGGTTTATTTGCTCATGATGTTTATTTCTACTCCCAAATCAATCAATGTATTCGGAATTTCAACTCCATTGATATGTGTTTTCACAATTGGGCTTCCTGGATCTACATATTTTTGTATGGCAATTTTTCCCATCATTATGTCTACTATTTTCCTACTAGGTGAATTCTTTTATTTTTCTTCCTGGTTTCTTTATGCTCAATTCCTTTATTGTTTTAGCTAGATTTGGAATCTCCTTAATGGCTTGTAACAAAGGGATTTTGACACAGACATTTTTCAATTCATCTAGAAAATCATAATTAGGCAACATAATCTGCTTTTCTACCCCTCTATTAATTTGTAATCTTTCAGGAAAAGGAGGTGCAAAAGTAGATACCGGTTGCTCAATGATAGGAGTTGAGTTCATTGGTTCTTTCTGTTTTTAATTTTCAGTATTTTGGTTTTGGAGAGATGTTCCTTCAAAAAATTTATTGGGTTGTAGAGAATCTTCCTTAGAATTTTCTTGTTCCCAAATAACTATAGAAGGATTTTCCTTTTCTAATATCCTACCAGATCTTAGTTGAACATCTTTGAGATCTAGAGAAGTGATCATATAATTTGGAAATTGTTGTCCTTCCACCATGTAAGTATTATGAGGATTTTTATTGTTGGGGTTTAGTAATGGTTGGGCAGGTAGCTGATTTGGTCTCTGCTGAAATGGTAGTAAGAGTTGAGGATTTTTATTTTGAAGCTGAGATTGCTGGTTTTGTTGTGGAATTTGTTATGGGAATGGTAGTGAAAGTTGAGGATTTTGATTTTGAAGTTGTGGTTGCTAATTTTGTTGTAGAGTTTGTGGGGGAGGATAATTCTGATATGATGGAGGATATTGATAGTATTGAGAAAATATTCCATGAGGATTTTGTATTCCTTGAGCCTAAGGTTGAGATTGAGATTGAGATTGAGGCCAAGGTTGCTGCCAAGAATTCCAATTTGGTGGGGGCTGAATATACATTTGATTGTTAAATTCCTAATTTTGTGGCCGCTGCCAAGGTCTTCTATAGACAAAGTAAAGAGATTCTGCTGAATTTGGAATTGTTTCTTCTTAAAAAACAACCTTAATACCTGGAGTTGAAGGACAACCCTTGGTCTCATGGTTTTCTGAACAAATCACACAAGTCTCTACGATTTTTGCAAACAAAGGTCATTTTCTTAAAGCGTTTTTTTTTTTTTTTTTTTTTTTTTTTTTTTTTTTTTTTTTTTTTTTTTTTTTTTTTTTTTCTGCATTTGGGACAGAAAATAGTTAAAACATCAACCTCGATTTTTTGCTTGTTTTGTAAGTTAAGGGTGTCTATTTTCTCTCTAAGGCTCCCTAGAATATTTGTTTTGAATTCATCAAGCATATTCCCAATTTCTACCCTCCTCACTGATCCAGTTGCAAATTTATTCACTCTAACAAGAGAAGGATCTCTTGGACCTTTCCCAATTTTGGATTTTCCTCTTGAGAGATGAACACATAATTCTCCTATGTCACTTAATGGGAGTTGAGAGATATCTCCCTTCCCCATCATGTTAAGGATATCTATCCACTCATCTCTAATGGCTTTTAATAGAAGAGATTTTAAGGTATCTTCATGTAAGTTATCCATCTTTTCTATTTTCAAGTTATAGTTGAATCTCTCAATTAAATCCTCTAAATTTTCATCCTCTCTTTGCATCATTTTGAAAAATTCATCCTTGTGATTGGTAGGCATGTAATAATCCAAATACCCATCCAAAAACACTTTATTCTTGTCATTCCATGTTCTAATGGATTGAGTGATCAACCCCATGAACCACTTCAAAGTAGCTCCTTTCAAGGTTGAAGGAAACAACTTAAGTTTTTGAGAGTCTTCTAAATAATCATAGGTTGTGGACAAGACTTCAAATTCAGATAAAAATGTTTCAAGATCTTCACTTTTTAACCCATGGAAATTTGGGAGGACAGAAGGTAAGATATTTTTCATTGTGGCAATTGTTTCTTCATCAATTATAGGGAATCCAAAAGAATTATCAATTTCTTTATTTCCTCTATCTCCTCCAAACAGTGTGAATTCTCCATCCTCTCCTTCTTCTGCCATTATAGTTTCTTCAGAGTCAATATAAGATTCAACCTGCAAGGTTAGTTTCTCTTCCTCTGGTTCTTTTATTAATGGTATGTGGGAGAGAGGTCCTACTTCTTCTTCCTCACTAGGTATTCTTAATTCTTCAACTAAAATATGCTCCCCTGTGCAGGTGAAAAATGTTACTCCTTCTATTGGAGATCCAAGATTTTCCTCCTCTAGGACTGCCTTAGTAGATAAAGTAGGAGATCCTCTTGATTGAATTTATGGCCTTAGAACTTCAGGAGTTCTTTGGCTAGGAGTATGAGCTTGAGATGGAGGTGTATCTCTTGTTAGTGTTGGTGGAGTAGGTGGTGTTGTAGGAATGGAACTCCTCCATCTAACTATAAATCTACCCCTAGAGTCTCTTTCTCTACACATATCAAAATTTTTTTAATGTAAGAGATAAGGTTATCTAATTTACACTTCCCCGACAACAACGCCAAAATGTTTAGTCAATTTAGTGTCCTAAAATGCTTTCATAAATTATCAACCAAGGTTTGTAAGTTGATGAAGTGTAGTGCACTATATGTGCTTAGTTAACCCTTCTTACTTCGTTGTTTTGTATTTTTATATTGTTTTGGGAGTTTCTGTTCTTTGATTCCTAATGATGTACAATCTGAACTGTGAGAAACTTAAGTGAATCTAAACTTCCTAAAAGTGACCTGATAATTGAAGATAGTCAATATCTAATTTAAAGAAAGGAAAAACAGAGCATCTATTTTATCTCGTTATTGATCCTAAGTCATGAATCTATTTCTTAGAATTAAGGGTGAAGTTGTAATGCATGTTGAAATAAATATAGAGAATGAAATCAACTGAAGTACTTCTAGTTACTCTAACCTTCAATTTTGAAAGATAACCTTTTGAGATTGGATGCAAGCAACTTTCTATACTTTATGATCTAGAGAACTAAATGAAACATGCATAAGGTAACTGATTGATTTCAACCATTGTGTGAAGTGAATGTTTAACCATTTAGTTTAGGATGAGTATCAACTTGAAATGGTGATAAAAAACATTCATTAATGTAGTGGATTGACAAATCTGTCCTAGAAAATAAATAACAAAACAATGAGTAAGCTAGACAATAGTGCATTCACATTACTTCAACCTTACTCTGTTTAGAAACAAAATCGTTTCCTTTCATGAAATGTGTTGAAAGAACAAGATTGCACAATTGAGTTTTAACATTATGCTATTGATCAAAACTAAAATAAATCAACCTAAGTTAGGAATATTGCTAAAAGAAAATAATGAAAGTAAAACTAGATAGAAAACGAATGGAAAGAAAACCTCCTTCAGTGCAGGGGCCCTCTGCAACTGACTGGGTTGAGTTGCTAACTAATTGAAAATTCTTTCTTAAACGATCATTGGTCAACACACGATTTATATTATAGAAAAGAACGAAGTCCCAAAATACAAAGCTGAAAGCCTGAACTTAATACATCAAATTCTTCAAACCCCTTCGGTTCTGTACAACCAGTATTTAAAAGGAAATAATCATAACTGTCTTTGAGTAAAACTAGCTACAGTTGGCTCATACATATTACAACAGAACTGTGTAAACATCTGATCAACTAGAGGTGACTTAAATTCGAGTGAGATGTTTGCAACAGAACCATTAACATAGGTGGGTGATCCGAGTTAATGGTTGCAACATAACTATTAGATTTATTGATTAACCATGAAAGAGCAGATGAAGAGTCCTATTGCTTCCGAGTATCATATGTTTGACTCCACGTTTGACTACGATTTTGAGCTTGCTTCCTTGTTGATCTGGGCTGAGTGAATAGGATAGAATCCATGTGGAGACGATTCTAGAGATGCCCATGTGGCCGGGTTCTTTATTTGACACCCGGAACCTGCCAGACCATGGAAGTAGCTTTGGAATACACAGTTAGTTGCAAAATAGGTTGCCTTCTATAGCTGATTTGTAACAATTTATTCAAATAGAAGAAAAATGAAAATATAACATGTCAATCATTTAATGCCTTCCTTAAGGCAAAACCTATCATTTATCATCGATTGGGATCTGTAATCTTATGGAAAAGAAAGGGAAAAAGGTGAGAGAAGCTGTCAAGGAGAGGGTAATTGTGAGGTTCAACATGGTGCCTTTTGGTGTTCTCTCTGAGGAACTTACCCTATAAATGCCTACAAGTTAATGAGAAACCTTTCAAAGAAAATCTCAGTAGTGTTAATCCAAGGTTGTTGGGATTAATTGAGAAGGAAGTGAAAATATTATTGTCTGCCAAGATAATTGTGCCCTTAAGGTTTTCTCAATGGATTGCAAATCTTGTCCTAGTTAGAAAGAAGAGCGGAGAAATCAGGTTGTGTGTAGATTTTTGAAATCTGAATAAGGTTTCTTTGAAGGATAATTACCCCTTGTCTAAAATGGAACATATACTTCAGAGTGTAGTAGGAGTTGAGAGGATTTCTATGCTAAATGGTTTTTCGAGGTACAATCAAATCTTAGTGCATCCAAAGGACCAAGATAAGATTGCTTTTACGACTCCTTGGGGTACTTTCATGTACTCAAAGATGCCTTTCGATTTAATGAACGTTGGCGCTACATTTCAGAGGGACATGGACATAGAATTTGCTGAGGAAAAGGATAAGTTTGTTGTGGCTTATTTGGATGGCATAATAGTGTGTTCTAAAACTGAAGCTACTCATTTGAAACACCTTCGACATCTCTTTGAATCCGAAAAAATAAAATTTTTCCATGGAGGGAAAATTGTTAGGGAATATGGTGTCCAAAGATGGTATTCAAATTGATCCAAATAGAGTGGAAGTCATACAAAAAATTGAGTTTCCAAGGATTAAAAAGGAAATACAATCCTTTCTAGGTAAGGTAGACTTTTTGAGGAGATTCATTCCTAATTTTGCTGGAATTTTAAAGATGATTACTAATATGTTGAAGAAATAAAGTGCCATTAAGTGGACAACCTCATCCAAAGAATATTTTGAAGGGATTAAAAATGGTTTGACTCAAGCCCATGTCCTTGTTAGACCAAACTTTTCAAAGGAATTTTTAGTTTTCTCCTTTGCTTCTGATCATACAATTTTAGGAATTTTACTCCAAAAGAATGCAGATGGTTATGAACAACCCATATCCTTTTTTAGCAAGGCATTGAGACTCTGAGTTGAAGTATGACATTATAAAGAAACATGCCTCTGCATTCTCATATCATTGCTAATGTGGCCAACAACGTAGTCAAATGTATTTTAATTCAGCTAGACAGTGATGGTAGAAGGGGAAAGTGGATAGAAAATTTGCTGGAATATGACTTGGAAATCAAGCCAACCAAGTTGATCAAAGGTCAAGGCCTGTCCAGATTGATGATTGAAACAAATTGTGACACCCTTGGAATAAACTTTGTTTTATAGCTCCCAGATGATGTTGATAATAGAACAAATTTGTCAGTATCTTAACAATTCAAAAATCCTCCATGGTACAATGATGTTGTTTATGTATTGCAGAATTTACAAGCTCCACCCGGAACTAGTAAAAATTGAGCCAAATTTCTAAAACTTAAAGTTGTAATTTTTTTTTGGATAGATATTTGTTTTGGAAGGACCTAGAATGTATACTTTTGAACTATTTTCTTGAGGATGAACAAAAGAAATGATGAAGAAGTTCCATCAAGGTGTGTGTGGATGTCATCATTATTGGAAGGCCACTATTAATAAGATTATAAGAGTAGGCTTTTATTTGCCTACAATTTTTTCAGATGTTCGAAAGGAGGTTGTAGGGTGTCCCAAATGTCAGATTTTTTTAAGGAAAAGCGAAGCTACTATCTTTACCTTTAAAACCCATTTCTATTGAGGCATCATTTCAACAATGGGGATTTGATTTTATTTTTAGAAATTCATCCAACATCCTCAGGACAACATAAATGGATTATGATAGGGATATGTTATTTCACAAAGTTTATTGAATCCATGCCAACTAGGAAAGTTATTGATCTTGTTGTTATTCAATTTCTAGAAAATATTCTTTCTAGATTTGGTACCCCAAGAAGAATCATAACTGATAATTCACAAGCTTTCAAATCGAAGAGAATGATTAAATTTTGTGATGAGTATAATATAGCTCTTAGTCATTCCACAACCTATTATCCTCAAGGTAATGGACTAGAAAAATCTTCAAATAAGAGTTTGGTCAAGATCATCAAGAAATTGTTGGAGGATGACAAGAAAGCTTGGGATGAAAAATTGAAATTTGCATTATGGGTAGACAAGATTAGCACTAAGAGATCAATTGGGACTACACCTTTCCAACTAGTGTATGGCACATAAGCAACTTTTTCGTTTTCACTTGGGATACCAGTCATGCAGTTTTTGCAGGAACAAGAGGAAGAGCCCAATCATATTCAAAGAAGGATAAATCAACTTGTTAAGGTTCAAGAAATGAGAGAGAAGGTCTACGAGATGTTAACGCTTAGGTTGTCCCTTGGCTCCTTAAGGGATACGACCGAGGTAACCACAAATCAAGCTTTAGACTGTAGGTCCTAGCCTACCAGCAGTCAGAGAGGGCTCTCTCTTTGGGATTTAGCTTTGTTTAAGGAATGATTTTAGGCTAGATATGATGCACATGGGTTTTGTTTGAGTTTGGTGGGATGGTTGATCTATTCAGGCAGAGTTGGCATGCAAAACGTAAGAAGTTCAAACCATTGGGCATGGAGTCAATGAATGTGGATTGAAGGGTGTGTTTTCTCTGAAAGAAGAGGAATACAGAGCAGGATAGCTACACATGGAACAATATTAAAGCTGGAAATGAGATGAAATGGAGGCCAGGGAATGAAAGGCAATTAAGTAGCTTTCATCACACTAACAGAGGGAAGGTGAGTGAACATTATATAGGAGCAATCAAGAAATTCCTAAACAATATTCATATATGAAGGAACTAGTGTAAATATGAGCGAATAAGTATTCATATTCATAACTATTTCAGAAGAAAACATAGTGAAATAACAGGAATTGAGGACAAAGCACGACTATGTGACATCTGAGCTATTCTTTCTCCCTGCAACCTAGATCATGACACAGATATGGCATAGGAAACATAGCAACTGAGAACAGGTGAGAAAAGCTTATTGTTCCATGAAGAAGCCCAAGAATCCTGTTATCTACTCTTCAACCATCAAATCCACATTAAGCAGTCCAAACACAAGGTATTCCAACAATATTTGATTGTAGAAACTCTCAGCCTTACAACGCAAGTCTAGAATGACTCAATCAACCAACTCCCTTTAAAACAGTCCATAGGGTGGTTTATATAAAGAATATGTACAAGCTTAGATCTCTTGATAAGTTCTCAAGGAAAATATCTCAAAAATATCTATCAAACAGATCCAAACAGATCTGAAGTAAATCAGTGTTTGCTGCTAAATTGTACTCAAAATAAATGCATGAAAGACTATATGAGCTGCGCTGGGGCAGCTGGCATCTTGGAATAAATATCTAAGGCTGCGCATGAGGTAGCAGCCTCAAAAAATGGATTTAAAAGTGTCATTTGAGCCATGCGCTGGCCACATAGTCATAACTGCGCATTTGGCCTGTAGCGCTGCCCTCAAATGTGGCTCGATACTCTGTATTTTTAATAACTGGGCATTGAATCCTTTTGTCCGCATCGTTTAGGTGGTTCTGCTGCCCTTAAGTGGCACTGATTCCTTTAAAATTTGATATGAATAGTCTTTAATAGCTTTAACTATGTTCTGGTGAGTTTTAAAGGCTTAGAGCTGCCTCTTTGACTTTGATGAAGGTCTTTGAACTGTTCAATCACCTTTTTTAATCTCTTTATGGAAAAAATAGCTGCTGTGGCACTTTCTGCAGGCTTCTGGAGGTTTCGGCGCTTGGCCGATCAAAATATTATCAAAAATGAATCAAAACTGCATAATAAAGGAGGACTGCGTACTGGTAGCATGCTGAGGCCGAAATCCTGCTGTCTGGAGCTAATCTGGACTGAAGTGATGCAAAATGGCCAGAGAATGACCAAATTCCCTTTGAACATATTACTTGCAAATCATCTTCCCTTCAATCTCCTGTGCTTGGAAACGAGCTGGAAAAAAGATGTCAGTAGTGGGGTCCCATATTACAGTGTCAATTCCATTTAGAATGCCAACATAATTTTCACGATATTGCATTAGTGTATTGGACAACCAACCCTCACAAAGTGTTTCTTGAACATATGTTGGTGAAACTGTATGCTCCATAGCGCATGCCAATCATTCGGGCAAGTCCACATGGTTCATACATGGAAGGAACTAAGACAATATCTGCAGCAGCATACAACATGTGTGATAGCTCCTCACTGTATGTCAGGAGCAGACGTACATTGTTACTTTCCTTGCACTGGCTGGAAAGATACTCAAACTCCGCTTGGACTCTCCCATCCGATGCTGTCCTAAGCAAAATGAATTTTCCACCCAATTCTGCAACACGTCTTATTGCATAACGAATAAGATGAAGGCCCTTTTGTGTAACAAGTCTAGTAATGCATACAACCAATGGTGAATTGTTTCCCTTCCACCCAATTCTGCAACACGTTTTATTGCATCGACTGAGCCCATCCAACAACAAATCCAAAAGAGCCAGAGGAAATGATTGTTAACATCAATAATTTCAGTCAGGCATGTTGCAACTCTTTTGTTTTACTATCAGAATGATGAGGATGTTAGGATATTCCGACACATAGGAAATAGTTAACTTCAACTTGGTCTAGTA
This sequence comes from Pinus taeda, assembly GCA_000404065.3. NCBI lineage: Eukaryota > Viridiplantae > Streptophyta > Pinopsida > Pinales > Pinaceae > Pinus > Pinus taeda. The sequence goes on along the minus strand of APFE031397122.1, from coordinate 946 downwards.
TAGAGTTAGGTATAGAGTTAGGTAAAGTGTGTTTCTTTACCGTTGTACATTTTGTAACTTACAATCCGACGGTCACGATATGTAGTGATCCGACGGTTCATTCTCTCCCCGGTATTACCGACACTTGATCCGTGGCTTGACACCCGATTGGTCCATGAATTCTATTTAAAGCGCATGGAGGGTCATTTGTAGGTTAAC